>JASANB010004367.1:0-74585 GCA_030248155.1 Sabatieria punctata | reverse complement strand
AAAATTTGGCCTTTAAAACGCATTTAGAAGGCATTCTGAGCACAAGATAGACAGTTTTAGTACATAATTCATTAGTTTCTTATATTTTTGACAGACTTTTTCTTCCTACCTCCACCGCAAAGGGGGTGTACACACCCTACACCCCCCTGGATACGCCACTGGTTTCTCTTCATCTGAATTAACTATGTTACCAGTCAGCAAATCAGATTGCTTCATTCCAGGCACCTGCATTGCTCCTTGCATGGAGTCTGAATGCACTGCTTTTGTTACCACTACCACGACCACCACAACCACTACACCAACGACTACTACAACTGCACCCACTACAACTACAACTACTCCAACTACAACTACACCAACAACTACCACAACTGCTGCAACCACAACTACAACTACTCCTACAACCACCACAACTACAACTACTCCTACAACCACCACAACTACAACTATTCCTACAACCACCACAACTACAACTACTCCTACAACCACCACAACTACAACTACTCCTACAACCACCACAACTACAACTACTCCTACAACCACCACAACTACAACTACTCCAACTACAACTACAACTACAACTACACCAACAACTACAACTACACCAACAACTACCACGACTACCCCAACTACAACTACAACTACACCAACAACTACCACAACTCCAACTACAACTACAACTACAACTACAACTACAACTACAACTACACCAACAACTACCACAACTACTCCAACTACAACTGCACCAACAACTACCACACCTACTCCAACTACAACTACCCCAACAACTACCACACCTACTCCAACTACAACTACAACTATTCCTACAACCACAACAACTACAACTACTCAAACTACAACTACACCAACAACTACCACTCACACTCCAACTACAACTACAATCACACCAACGGCTACCACACCTACTACAACTACAACTACAACTACAACTACCACATCAACTACAACTACTCCAACTACAACTACAACTACCACATCAACTACAACTACTCCAACTACAACTACACCAACTACTATCACAACAGCTCCAACTAAAACTCCACCAACAATGACCGCAACTACTCCAACAAGTACAACTGTCACCACACAAACTACAACCACCCCTGCAACCACAGCCACACCAATAACTATGACAACTACTCCAACAATGACTACTTCTGCACCAACACCTATGACAACTCCTCTAAGTACAACTATCACTACAACTACACCAACTACAAGCACAACTACTCCAACCACAACTGTATCAACAACTGGCATAACTACTACAACCACGCTTACCCTTTTACAAACAGCAGCCACACCTACTACACCTATACTGACTCCCAGCACTAATATTTCTATAACAACCGCTACATCACCAGTGACAATTATGAACACAGCAAGAACCATAATCTCAACGGCACCCTCAAGTGCAACCAGCACTACCATGCCAACATCAACATTGTCTGCAAATACAGAAGAACCAATAACCGCCAGGACATCAACAATTACAACAGCATTACTTGAGTCAACAACTAAATCGATGCTAAGTACACCAGCTGGAACAGGCCAGGGGCTTATAGTTGAGCCTTCAGTTGCTCAGTCTCACTGTGCTAGCATTTCTGGATTGTGGTCACCCACTCAACAGTCATGCTTCATACTGACTGGGAGCACCTTAGGAACTGAAAAAGACTGTGCATGCAACTACTTGAACCTTCCTTATGGATTCTATGCTCGGTCAGCTCATGTGAAGACTCCTCAAACTGCAGCTCAACTCCAATGTGAGTCTATTTGAGCGCTTGACAACACTGCTGATCTGTCAAGTTATTTCAGCTCTGACCCCGTTTTGGATTGGCGCTTGGCCAGGGAGCACTGCCACAGATATAAGCAACTTCAGATGGATGAACACGGTTTTGATCGAGTCGGGTCCTGTAGTCCAGAACCCTGGAGCTTCTGGACTGTCACCATCAACTTCATGTGTCACGATGGATAGCACCGAATTTGTTGGAACTAGCTGTAGTTCATACCAAGATAACTTGTGTGAAATCATAGACCGTAAGTGCTACAAAATGCAACCATTTGCTTCAAACGCACTTCAGACGTTCCTGAGACTGTAGGCTTCGCATGTCAGGGTTCCGCAGCAATCCTGTTCTGTCCACAGGGAACCATTACAGTCAAGTTTGTGAGATACGGCAATATTGCCTTGGTATTTTTAGCGTTTGCAATGATTATAATAACTATAAAATTAGTTACTGTTTAGAAATGTGGACCTGTACCACTGTCATGTCAAGGGAATGTTGCAACTGATACACAAATCATACAAAAGTAGAAAGAGAGATTATTAGGATTGCGCTGCAAGAATCGCGTTTTTAGTAAATGTAATGGCCAGCAGGTTTGCTCTGTTGGAGCCGTTGATTCTGAATTCCCCCATACTACATGTCCGCTCAACTCTGGTTACTTAGAAATATGGTATTACTGTGAAGGTAGCAGTTTGTTCACAGGTGGTGTGACTTTCCAATTGAACTGTGTTATAGGCAGTTGCATTGCTCCATGCAATGCAACGGAATGCAGGCAAACAACTACAAGCGTTTCTCTCTTCAGCAGTGAGCACACAACAGCTACAGTTTCTACAATTGGCGCACTGAGCACTTCAGCTAAACCTGAAATCACTTCAACAGAAAGATCGATGCCATCTGAGAGAAGTACAACTGGAATGGCTTTAACAACCGTTTCGACAGCTACAGAAACCATCTCTGATGCACAAACAACCACCATGGTAATTGGATTCTGCTTGTATAGCGAAACAACAACCACGTTTCAGTCTAGTGGGCAGAGTTCCACTGGTGCAGATGGTGGTTCGGCATATCAAAGCACTTTGGATAGCTCTGAAAGCTCACTGTTAACTGAGACTGATACAACAGTGCAAGATGTCACTGCCAGCTCATTAGCGCAAACTGAATCGACAACCACAGCCTTACTTAGCTCTTCTGTAACTGGAATGATTTCTGTGGCACAGAATTTCACAAGCACCTCATCAGCTGAACGTTTCACAAGCACTTCATTAGCTGAAGGTTTCACAAGCACTTCATCAGCTGAAGTTTTCACAAGCACTTCATCACCTGAAGGTATCACAAGTGCTTCATCAGCTGAAGATATCACAAGCACTTCATCAGCTGAAGGTATCACAAGTGCTTCATCAGCTGAAGGTGTCACAAGTGCTTCATCAGCTGAACGATTGACAAGCACTTCATCAGCTAAAGGTTTCACAAGTTCTTTATCAGCTGAAGGTTTCACAAGCACTTCAATTGCTGAAAGATTCACAAGCACTTTATCAGCTAGAGGTTTCACAAGCACTTCATCAGCTGAAGGTTTCACAAGCACTTCATCAGCTGAAGGTTTCACAAGTTCTTTATCAGCTGAAGGTTTCACAAGTTCTTTATCAGCTGAAGAATTCACAAGCACTTCATCAGCTGAAAGTTTCACAAGTTCTTTATCAGCTGAAGGTTTCACAAGCGCTTCATCAGCTGAAGGTTTCACAAGCACTTCATCAGCTGAAGGTTTCACAAGTTCTTTATCAGCTGAAGATTTCGCAAGCACTTCATTACCTGAAGGCTCCATAAGCACTTCATCAGCTGAATTTTTCACAAGCGCTTCATCAGCTGAAGGATCCACAAGTTCTTTATCAGCTGAAGGTTTCACAAGCGCTTTATCAGCTGAAGGTTTCACAAGCACTTCATCAGCTGAAGGATTCAAAAGCACTTCATCAGCTGAAGGCTCCATAAGCACTTCATCAGCTGAAGGTTTCACAAGCACTTCATCAGCTGAAGGTTTCACAAGTGCTTCATCAGCTGAAGGATTCACAAGTGCTTCATCACCTGAAGGATTCACAAGCACTTCATCAGCTGAAGGTTTCACAAGCACTTCATCAGCTGAAGGTTTCACAAGTGCTTCATCAGCTGAAGGATTCACAAGTGCTTCATCACCTGAAGGATTCACAAGCACTTCATCAGCTGAAGGTTTCACAAGCACTTCATCAGCTGAAGGATTCAAAAGCACTTCATCAGCTGAAGGCTCCATAAGCACTTCATCAGCTGAAGGTTTCACAAGCACTTCATCAGCTGAAGGTTTCACAAGTGCTTCATCAGCTGAAGGATTCACAAGTGCTTCATCACCTGAAGGTTTCACAAGTGCTTCATCAGCTGAAGGATTCACAAGCACTTCATCGGCTAAAGGTTTCGCAAGCACTTCATCAGCTGAAGACTTCACAACCACTTCATCGTCTGAAGGTTTCACAAGCACTTCATTGGCTGAAACTAAAGCGATAACTGAAGCTTTCATGGGCTCTTCTTTGGCTGCAACTGAAGGTATAACTGCAGATTTCATAAGGACTTCAGTAGTTGAAACTGAAGGTTCCACAAGTGCTTCAGTAGCTGAAGCTGAAGCCACAACTGAAGCTTTCAAAAGTACCTTGTTAGCTGAAACTGTATCCACAATCAAAGAATTTGCAAGCACTTCAACAGCCGAAGTTGAACCTACAGCTGTAAGTTTCACCAGAACTTTAGCAGCAAACACAGTTTTGACCACTTAGGGCTGGAAGAGCACTTCATCCGCGGAAGTTGTGACAGGTACTCTGTTGGTTGAAAGTCAATCTACTGCAGAATCACCCATAAGCACTTCATTAGAAACTGAATATTTCACTTCATTGACTGGAATTGAAACCAGTGCTGAAGGTTTAACAAGTGCTTCACTATCGGAAGTTGTATCAAGCACAGAGTCACCCACAGAAGGATTCACCGGTACTTTATTGCTTGAAACATTATCAACCACAAAAGCCTTCATGGACACTTCATTGAGTGAAAGCGAACCCACTACAGAACACTTCAGTACTACTTCAATTGCTGAGAGTGAATCAACCACAAAAAGTTTCATTGATACCTCATTAGCTAAAGGAGATTCTTCATCAGCACAGCCTGAATCTACCAAAGAAGGTTTCATGAGTAGTTCCTCAGTTGAACCTCAGACCACAATAAAAAGCTTCACAGGCAGTTCATTAGTTAAAAACGAAACTGCTACAGAAGCCTTCACAAGTACTCCACAGTCTAAAGCTGGATCAATCTCAGAAGGCCTCACAGACATCTCATCAGCTGAAACTCAAGCCACAATAATCAGCACTTCAGTAGTGGAGACCAAAGCTACTATAGAAGCCAGAACGATTAGTAGCACAACTTCTGAGCAAACTAAAACACCAGTCACTTTTGCCAATCTCACTGAACCTACAGTAATGGCGTCAGATACAGACGGACTTCATACAACGGCAACGCAAGGTTATTCAGCCACCACTACCAAGCAATCGGTCTCATCAGTTCAAGACACCTCATCTGCAGGTACAATGTCGATATCTATTTTTGCTACAACCAAACCAATGACGAAGTCAGACTTGAACACACAGTCATCTGGTGGTCAGCTCAGTACTCAGCAAGCTTCCACTACAACTGAAAGATCAACTGAAGCTGTAGTGCTGACCTCTCTCTCAACATCTTCATCATCACATTTAACAACAACAACAAAAACATTACCATCAACACCATCCACCCTACGTCCACCTCTACCATTGCAAGGTGCAGCGCTAGTGGCTGCGCGTGTAATGCAAGCCCTTGGGTGCACCTTTCTTCTGATCAGTTTGGGCGTGACATTAGGGGTCTTTCTGGTTCTGCGGTAAGACGCCATTGCATACGTGTTGCCATTTTTCAGTGCATCTCTCCTTCAGAGATTTCTCCCATGAACGCTGCTTGCACATGGGCGAAGAAGTTGCTTTGCTGGCTGCTCATCTGTTCATCTTGTTCTTACGTGAGGACAGAGATAGCGATGTAAGCAAACAAAAGGGGTGCCACATTGTCCACCAGATTTTCAGTTCCGCTGCAAATTCTCAGCAATCGCCCTACAGTTCTTCTTCATCGCATTGTTCATCCTTATGGCTCTAGAGGCCTATCACTGCTATGCCATCTTGACCAATGTGGTCTTCAGCGGAGCTCATGTGAGCAGGTTCAACAATCAACTGATAGCTTGGGGCCTTGCATCCTGCATTACTGCTGTTAGCTACCACAAACAAGACTACCTGCCCTCAATCTGGACGTATGCAATCTTTCTGTTTTATTATCAAATTGAACACTTCTTTCACTGCAGGTGCTGGCTGAATTTCGGAGATAGCCTTTTCTGGGGCACCGTGACACCGGTGACAGTGTCTTGTGTGGTAACATTCGTCCTTATTGAAGCAGCAGGCATGGATTATAAGAATCGTTCAGTCGGGTCCAATCAGTTTCAAAGAACTGCTGCACTGTGAGTACATCCATACATCGGCCAGGGGGTTAAAGTGGGCTTACCCCCTCCCCTCAGCGGCCACCACCTGTACCCCCTCCCAGAGGGAGAAACTTTTCGCTTTTTAAGGTAAAATGAGCGTTTTTTGCACTTTTTCTGGAACCCCCGAAACCTCCAGACCCCCTCGGGGTTTTTCTGGCCTGTATAGGAAGTACAGCTACTGAGATAGACAATTGCTCGTTGATTATATTTCAGTGCCAACCGAAGCAATCTTTTGATCTTGTTGCCGCTGCAAGTTGCAGCATGGCTGGTGGGAAGCATAGCAGTGTACCAGATGAATCTGTATCTGTTTTCAACAGTATTCGCACTAAACGTGGCTCTTGGAGTGGCTATCTTTGTGTTCCACTCTTTAGGAAATCCCAAGGTAATAACTGTGATTTTATTCATTTTTGCTCACAAAAGGAAACAGTAACTTCCAGTCAAAGACTTTGGGCCATATCCAACCATTCCTACCTTGTCATAGAGTCCCAGAAGCAGCAGCTCCCCTCATTTTGATTACGCGGCTGGCTGGTTGTTTCAAGTTCTGAGTTGAGTGTCGCATGAGTTTGTAAGATACTGCGCTTGTGAGTGTACTGGACAAGAAATATGGTGCTGAGTTCGATTTCAGGCTACATCATTGCACTGCATTGCAATGCACATGCCTACCTTTCATTCAATATAATCCTGTATACCCATTACTGTAGAGGTACATAGACATAAACATGCGCGCACATCAATAGCCAGAACAGATGTGCTAGCTGTGGTGATTTCGAGGCTGTATAGGTTACACTCGGTCATCTCCTTTGCACTCAAAGTTGGATTCAGCCAAATTTCCTTGACCGACTTCGGTTTTGACTTTGTTTTTTGACGTAGCCATTCTTCTGTCAGCAGAGGCAGCCGTTTTAGCCGAGTGCGCATAGGCACTGGCGGCTGTGAGGTACAGGTGCACAACTGCAGCAGTGGTTGCAACCTGTTGATTGCTCGCTTCTTGTATGCTTTGCGCAGGGGAGTCATTGGCTAGGCCCAACAGACTTTTGGCTTTCAGTCGCAGTTGATAGTTGGTCAACAAATAGACAACCGGGTTGTTGCAAGAATTGAGGATGTACACAATGGTCACCACAAATAAATGCCATCGGTAGAGACTGAACATTGGCACTACATAAAATGACCCAAGACCAACGATCGCAAACATACCAACCCCTAGGAATTGAAATGAAAGGGACATCTCTTCCTTCAAGTTGCTCTGAACGTCCAGTGGCCCGGGCTCAGCTTCGGCGATCTGCAGCTGCTGCTTGCGCAACTCATTCACAATGAGACAATAAGCCAAGACCAGACTAGCTGCAGTGATTGCGGTAAATATTTGCTCAAAGTAAACGAAACGCCACGCCCAAGGCTTGCCCATGTCATAGGTCCAGCAGAAGCTGGCCGGGTCATAGTAGAGGTGCACTATCCCGGTAAGCTGAGCTGCACTAACGCCCAAACCGATGCCCCAAATCAGGACTATGTTTAGTATGAGTTTGGGCTTTGTGTAGGCCTGGTTGTACCAGCCGGTATGACACACTGCCACGTAACGGTTCACTGCTATACTGACTAGAGTGGGACAGGCAGAGAAGTAGGCAAGCAGTGCCAGAAATCCGATAAACCGGTCCAACGGTCCATCTGACACGCTTTGAATTATGGTCAGTGGCACAACATAGACCAAGAAAATTGTGAGAAGCAGCGAATCGCTTACTCCTAGAGACACCAAAAAGCGGTAGAAGGGATTATTGAATTGGTGGGAAAACTTGATGATGATTGCTATGACGAAAATGTACAGCAGCAGACCTGCTAGTGCTATGAGTACCATGGCCAGAGCAGCACCAATGCACTCAGCCAGGGTAGGACCTGCACTGGTGGTGTTAGTAAGATTGGACATGTCCATATCACAAGGAAAATTCTGACCAATACGAAGCCGTCGTCAAGAGTCTTCGGCTTTGAAAATCATATGACTTAACTTGGCTAATTGCATCCTATACTTTCACCTGCCCAGCAATCAGGTTGTCAGCTCCTTTCCATTTCTCTGCACCCATAAGTGACGCAAAATCTAGTGATGCAACCAGGGCCGGATTACCGGGATTCGGAACAACTGGGATTACTACCCGGAAATGAGAATACCAGGATTACCGGGAATATCGGGAAATCGATCAAAACTCAGGCATCGTGACAAAACATAAATGCTTGCAACGTCCGGGTTTTCAAAATTTACACTGTTTCTAGTCTGTGTTTTAAAGGTTTTTCTCTCAATAATGGGCTAAACCAAGCTCAGTGTTATCTTGAATTGGTTTGAGAGCTGGCTCGGCAGGCAGCTCTATGCTGAGTGGGTAAAAAAAGTTGTGTAAGAATAGCCAATCAATCAATCAATGACTTTGCTCAACAGTTTCAAGGTCTTTGCTCTAAACAGAACAAAAATAGTTGGAACAAAAGGAAAGGTTAGAAAACATAGCTGTTCACTCAAAGTCAGTAGTCTGTTGATGAGTTATGCATAGTTTGTGTACAGTTGGTACTGGTAAAGTATAGTTGAATAACAATGCCAACTGCACCTATGTACAGTGGATGTGACTGAAATATACAGAATAAGCAAAAAGCTGTTAATACTGCTATAAAAGTGATTTCCCGGTATTCCCAGTGTTTCGCGGCATTAGAGAATGGTGAACAGGGATTGAAAACCGGGAGTGAAAATACCGGTAATTTGCGGTTCTTCATGAAATACCAGGATCCCAGTTGTATCACTACCAAAATCGCTTGACAATGTAAAATTTCGTACAGTTTCAAATCAAACCCAAGCATGCTTTGATCTGTAACGATTGGCAAAAGCCTACATAAAAGATATGATCAGGGCTAGGTAAATTGAACTCATTCTATTTACATAATTGTAAATAATGTAGCAGCAGACTCTTCACACCAAACTAGAGAGAAAGGAACAGGCCCTAATGAGTGGAATATCAGCTTGTTCAGCTCATATTCATTTTGACTCTGAGATAGAGACAGCCACTTCTACCTCGACTTTCTTTCTCACTGTAAACATTCTTCTATCAGCTAAAGATACTGTCTTGGCTGAGTGAGCATAAGCGCTGGCCGCCCTCAAGTAGAGATGCACTGCAGCAGCCGGTTGGTTCGGCTCTTGGATACTTTGTGTAGGTGAACCGTGTACCAGGCCCAGCAGACTCTTGGCCCTCAGTCGCAGCTGATAGTTGGTGAGCAGATAGATGACTGGGTTGTTGCAGGAGTTGAGGATGTAGAGCATGGTCACCACAAACAGATGCCACCGGTATGTGGTGTACAACGGCACCAGGTTGAAAGTAACATCTATAAAGATCACAAAGACGCCCACTCCAAGGAACTGCAGTGACAGAGACATCTCTTCCTTGAAGTTACTTTGAACATCGAGCGGTCCGGGTTCGGCTTGGGCGATCTGCAGCTGTTGCTTGCGCAACTCATTCAGAATGAGACAGTAGGCCAAGACCAGGCTGGCGGTGGTCACTGCCGTGAACACTTGCTCAAAACAGATGTAGGACTGAGCCCAAGGCTTGCTCATGTCATAGGCCCAGCTGAAGCTGCTTGGCACATAGTAGTAGTGGACAAGCCCGGCCAGCTGGGGCACACTGATAGCCAAACCAGTGCCCCAAATCAGAACTATGTTCAGTATGAGCTTTGGCTTGGTGTAGGCCTTGGTATACCAGCTCATATGACACACTGCCAAGTAGCGGTTCAGAGCTATGCTGATCAGAGTGGGACAGGCCGAGAAGTAAGCAAGCAGTGCCAGAAAACCAATCAACTCGTCTAGCGGACCATTTGCCACCACTTGAATTAGGGTCAGCGGCACAGCATAGACCAAGAAAATTGTGAGAATCAGTGAATCACTGACACCTAGAGACACCAAAAAGCGGTAGAAGGGGTTGTTGAATTGGAGGGAAAAGTTAATAATGATTACTACTACGAAAATATAGAGTACCAGTCCAGTCAGTGCTAGGAGACTCATGCCCAGAGCGGCAGCCATGCACTCGAACAGGGAAGGGAGCGTAGCGCCGGAATCGCTCTGGTTGAACTGCTCCATAGGGCACTACTGACAGTTTGATTAACAGCAGCGAAGCTATAGAATATTAAAGCTGACTGATGCAAATGACTTTTCTCTATCGGCTGATATAATGATCTCACCGAATAACCTGCTAGATTTGACATTTACCATGGGCACTTCATACAATTTGCGTTTAGCGGCTACTTATTGGTTTAGAAGAAAAGATCGATAGAGCAGGGATGCGGTCGGCCTGAAGTTTAGGCCCATCCAGCTTTTTTCGATAAAATTAGCTGGGATCAAATTAGCCGAACTTAGCACTTTATCGGCTCTTTTTTATAGTTTTGCCTTATACAGCATATAATCATACCCAAGTTGTTTGTTTAAGTTACACTGTCCTTTCGGACAGCTCAGGACACCCGGCGCTCTTATTACAACCTTCAAATGGAGTGCCCTGCCTACAAACATCCCTCCTCTTTGCTGTCACGCGGTGCAATGGCTTTTTTGGTTCCCATTTACCTACTGGTTTCACCGGCTTTCGGTGGTCTGGGTTAGGCTTTATAGCGACTACTTCTAATCGCTTTGATTCATTTCGAAGCCACAAACAACCACTCTCACAGATGCCGGGGCCGCTGTGACACACGGAATAGAGTAAACTACCCATTGCCAAGATGCAACTCAAACATGATAGGGTTTGTGCAGATTTGCATATACAACTCAGTACTTCTAGAACAACTGTTAGCAACACCATGCCACAATCACTGAGTTTCATGTGGTTGGTGCCTGCTTCATGACACCATGCGTTTGCTCTAGAGTAAGTACGGAGTTAGTGCCGGTACTTTTGTGCTCAATTTGACTCTGAGATAGAATTAGCCACAGCTATCTTGGCTTTGTTTCTAAGTTGAAACATTCTTCTGTCGGCAGAGGACACCGTTTTGGCCGAGTGAGCATAAGCGCTGGCCGCTCGCAAGTAGAGATGCACTGCAGCTGCGGGTTGGTTGACCTCTTCAGTGATTTCTGTAGGGGGGCCGTGCACCATGCCCAGCAGACCTTTAGCTCTCAGTCGCAGCTGGTAGTTGGTGAGCAGATAGATGACTGGGTTATTGCAGGAGTTGAGAATGTAGAGCATGGTCGCCACGAAAAGATGCCACCGGTACGTGGTGTACAAAGGCAACACATAGAATGTAACGTCTATGAAGATCACAAACACAGCCACCCCCAAGAATTGCAGCGAAAGGGACATCTCTTCCTTCAAGGAGGTCTGAATGTCCAGCGGCCCGGGCTCAGCTTCAGCGATCTGCAGCTGCTGCTTGCGCAACTCAATCAGAATCAGACAATACGCCACCACAAGGCTACCGGCCGTGGCTGTGGTGAATGCTTGTTCAAAGGAGCTGCAGAGAGAAGCATAGGGCTTGCTCATGTCATAGGCCCAGTTAAAGCTGCTTGGCACATAGTAGTAGTTGACTAGCCCCACCAACTGAGGAGCACTCATCGCCAACCCAAGAACGCAGATCAGAACTATGTTCAGTAGAAGTGTCGGTTTGGTGTAGACCCTGGCACACCAACGAGGCCGGCAAACTGCCATGCAGCGGTTGATCGCTATACTAACCAGGGTGCCGCAGGAACAGAAGTAGGAAAGCAGAGCAAGGAAACCCATGAATTGGTCAAGCGGGCCATCGGACGCTGCTTGAAGTAGCGTCATAGGCACGACATAGAGCAGGAAAACTGTGAGGAGGAGCGAGTCACTGGCTCCTAGACACACCAAGAAGCGGTAGAAGGAGTTGTTGAATTGATCGGCAAAATAGATTATGATGATTGCTATCACGAAAAGGTACAGAACCAGCCCCGTCAGTGCTAAGAGAGTCATGCCCAGAGCAGCACCTATGCACTCGATCAGGGTGGGCAGCGCATCTGACGAGTTGGTGTGGTTCAGATTCTGGAACATGTTAGAGAGTGCAGCGCCCTCCATAGCACATTGACAGTCTGATTAGGATGCGGTAAAGCTATTAAGCAGTCAGACGCAAATGAGATTACTTATCTAATAGCTAATCTATATGTATTCTCTCACCCACCTGCTCGTCAGTCAACTGATTAATGATCGGGCTGCCGTTTTCACAACACCACAAGATTTCTTCGTCATATTTAGGACACAACCGCCAGTCCTGGGGACTGGGGACTCTGATAAATTGCAAACCGGCCAACTGCCAGCCAGACCTACGATTTAAGGTTTATTCTTTTGTTGCCACTTCGATCCGATCTGATGTGCGGGGGCCTTATGACCCTCCGATCAGACCTTTGCAGTCCATTTGGCAACCCCCGGCACCCCCGACGCTACCCACTGAGACAACTTAGCGGCCTTTTGTTGCCACTTGGCAACGAGCCAAGAAATCACCAGAGAATATGTTATGTGGCCCTAAAGCATACGTACGTATTCTGGGTGTTGCCCCTCCCTACCGACTTCGACCAGACCCCACCGCGGAGCTGACCATCCGAGAATCATTCCGATTTCTGGCAAGTCATTTTTTCGAGCAACTTCGATAATTCGATACACTAAATCTGCTGAAATTGCCTGTGAGACAGCGCCTTTTAGCTGTATCTGAGCCCCAACTAGCGCTGACGATTTTGAGCGTTTTTAGTACTCCCCATTTTTGGTATTTATCAAGCTCCAATGTCCCCGGCCGCCGTCAGCCAGCAGACCCCCAACAATCCCTCCCCCTTCGGCGGATGGCCTGCTACATGTACATGTATTGTACCACTTGAAGCTGAACCGATGCCATATCTGGTTATTTGTCTGGCTGCCAAGTCAAGCAAGTCAAAAATCATTTTCGTACTGTTGGGCTAAGCCTTACCATAAACAAGTAGTGTCTGTTTAAGGCGGTACTCTCACGTAATCATCCTCTTCTTCAGGTACACGAAATATTCAAAAGACTGTGGAACAAGTTTACTGGCCGCAGCTACAAAAACCATCAACACAAGGAGAGCAAAAATCGTTGCATTTCGGTAGCGCCGCTGGTTTTGCCGTCGACATCGGCGGCCGGTGCGAGCCAATCGGAGGGTGATGAGTGGGCGGAGTTTAACAAACAGATAAAAGACGTCGATCGCATTATGACTGTACTGGACGCTCTGAAGGCACATGGAAAACGTTAGCTTCGTAGTTCTACTGAGGCTTTGCTTTGTTTACTGAACGTTTCGCTCTTTCTTTCTTATTCTCGCTGCTTATTTAAATTGCCGTTTTAATTTATAAATCATTTCTGTGCTGCAATTTTGAGTACCTACTTCGTAGACCGAAGCTTGAAGTTAATGTTTATCTGTCTGTCTGTTTGTCTGTCACAAGTGATGGCAACGCATAACTGTTTGACGCACGGTGTATCAAAAATCATATGACGCACATGTACATCGTCGATTTCGTACATTATTCCAAATCCGATGTGGCGGGGGATTGCCTACGATCAGACCTGCACGGTCAATTTCGCGACCCCCTGATATCGTTATCTCTGACGCTGTCCCCTT
Organism: Sabatieria punctata; assembly: GCA_030248155.1. Taxonomy (NCBI): domain Eukaryota; kingdom Metazoa; phylum Nematoda; class Chromadorea; order Araeolaimida; family Comesomatidae; genus Sabatieria; species Sabatieria punctata. The sequence continues at coordinate 60,667 of JASANB010004367.1, read as the reverse complement.
CTTTCACTGCCAAGCCACTCCAGGCCATGCTGTTGGATGGCACTCTCTAAAGAGAGTTCCTGTATTGGCGTGGTGACGTCATGGTGCTGCCAGCTCCCAACGGCCGCCCGGCCAGTGGCACTAAACCGGTATAGGCCTTATTGCTGGTTTCTCAGACAGCCCCCTGACGTCGTTGATCTTCTTTTCCTCCAACATAAGCATGCTTTGGGGAGCGGCTTTCGGTGCAACGGCAGAGCCAGTTTACCTGCTCGTTGTAACCAGCTTTCGGTGGTATGGGTTTAAAATTGAAATTGAAATTCAGCGTTATTAAAAGAAACTTTTCCTTTTGTTGTCATTTCTACAAATGTTCGTTCGTCAAATGACCTGAAATTTTGAGAATCTCTGAAAGATGTGGAAAAATTTTGAGTGTTAAAATTTCATTCATTCAGATTGAGAGTTTTTCTGTGCTCCTCATTGAATAAACAGACGTTCAGATATTCTGAGTTTTCTCAGTACTGTCTCACTCTCAATGCATGAAATTTTAACACAGAAAACATTCCAAAGTTGTGCAGAGTTTCTCCAAATTTCAGGTCATTTGCCGAACATTTGTAGAAATGATAACAAAAGGAAAAGTTTCCCGTTTAAAAATTTCCCCTATTTTGCATCTGTGTTTCAAATTTCAGCCGATTTGGTTAAAATTTACGGAAATGGCAGAAAAAGAAATGAGTCCATTTTTTGTAGATTGGTTGACCAGACGAAACGTACAAAAAATCGTTTTTAAAACTAAATCTTTTAGTGAAATTTGAACCAAAACTGCAGCCTTGGGGCCGGCTCTAAAACTTTTCGAGCGGCCGGAGGGCGCGCGGGCGGAAATATCGGGCGTGTCGAGCGTTCAATATCTGGTTCGTTATCGCCGGGTCTAATTCGATTGGCGGTGTCGGCGTGTGGCAAATTGGTTTAAGCGCCGAGCACGAGTGTTCATTAGGCCATCGAGCCAACGCACTTAGCGCCCGGCCAATCGGCTACGCGCTCGGCGGCCGGCAGCCAATCAGCGCGCGCTTGGCCGGTTATTGGCGAAATTGGGCGCGACGTGCGGCCGTAACTAGATTTGGTGGCGAGCGGCACTGTACTGTAGTGGGGCCAAGGTGTTGGTACGGTTAATACCAACTGCGATAATATATTAGATCTTGGAGTAATAAATTAAATGAAATGACTGATCTAGCCAGCTCAGAAAGCCAAAATTCAGTTAGTTCTCCGCCACAGCAGCCCCCACCTCCTGCCAAGCCCAAACCAGACCCTTTTCAAAGCTACTACAACCTCGACGCTGGAGTATCGGCCGCTCTTCGACCTATCGGAGATGGTTCAGGTACTTCTGACTGGTTCCACCGACTCAGCTAAACCCATCTCTCTAATCGAATCGGCTAGCCTTGTCGGTAGCAAATCCGATCCTTAATTGGCAATTTGCTCTTTTTTGCCCTTTTAAATCCATTAGCTATGATATTTTGTGCAAATGCGAACACACCAAAATGTGTTCGCCGTCTGTAGTTCGACTTTTTCGGGTGTTCCTTGTCTTTTCAGATAGCATCACAGTGATTTCGAGATATTGATGATTCTAAATCGTTTTAACACTCAGAAAATAAGGGAGAAAATTTTGAAAAGCTATTCTGAGTATTCGGAAGGGGAACCCACTCCTTTGGTGTGCAGAATGAGCGCGCCGCCCTTTGTGGTGGAGGTAGGAAGAAAAATCTAGATTTCGTTCTAAAACTCTATGTCTTTCTCAGGTTTGAAGGTTATTTTTTTATAAATTTTCGCGCCCTGGTCGGGTAGAAGCTTAACCAGGCCTCTTTAATGCTAAAACTTTAATTGGCAGGAGGAATTTTAATCATTTTAATGCATAGATTTTCAAAAATTTTCTCCCGGTCTTAGCCAGAGCCTACCTCCAGTGAAAATACTTACGACACAAATGTCTATAATTGTTCCTTCCAATTGTGTACCAGACCAGCGTGACCATGTAACAGACAGATCTGCTATTTAGACGGCGCGTTCAAGAAAATCAAGTCGGAAGGGACGTTCGGTGGGCAGAGTACGGCTCCTAGTACGATGCCTCAGACACCCGCCAGGCGGAGACACAGAACCACCTTCACTCAGGAACAACTGACCGAGTTGGAGGCAGCGTTCGCAAAGAGCCACTACCCAGACATTTACGTCCGAGAGGAATTGGCCAGGGTCACCAAACTGAACGAGGCTAGAATTCAGGTCTGAATTCTTTCTCTTCTTACCATCGCACTTCAAACTGCCACCTGTAATTTGCGATTTGGTGTGGGCTTGTGTTAGGCGAACAATCTCCTATTTGTGCTCTAATCTGTCTTAGGAAAAGGCATGACACTCTTTCAAATGTCTGGAAATAGGTTTTATGTAAGTGAGTAAATAAGTATATTTAACGTAAACGCAAGGAAATACAATCCCAAGCCAGACCAGACAGATAGGGGTGGGGCCATTAAAACCCTACCCCGACAGAATCTACTAAAATCGGCGGCATAGAGAGCGTTGCGGTAGGCGCTCGGACCGTAAATTAAGGATTTCGTTTCGTAAGGAATTCCATACATTTATTAGTCGAACGGCAAAGGTATATTTCCTAATATTAAGCCTGGACTTCGGTAAAGACAATTTATACCGGTGATTTATTTAATAATAAGGCAACCAAATAGCGTTTAGGAGTTCAAAAAAGTAACAAAAACTGGTTCTAAAACCACACCGATTTCTCTTCAATATCAGCAGCGGAAAATATCTCGGTTTCCAAACGCCTTAGCGGATTTCAAGCTAATGATTTCTGAGCCAGTTTGCTACTACTAGACTTGTGTTTTGTGTTTCGGTGTACATTTATGGTAGACGAACAAAAATTGTTGGTGTTGGTTGGTCTAAAACTCTTAGTCAGTGACTGTTTGGTAGCAGAAGGTCAACAGTTTGACCGGCGGACAAAAGCCTATTGTGCGCGGTAGGATCGAGTGTATCTTTTGCGCAACGGTGGGGCAGCTTAGCCGCCGAAATGAGTGGTCGTGTTCGATTGCACAAAAGCCACTAATTAGGCTGCAGTGTTCGGCCTGTAATTGACGCTCGACGGGCGGTACAGGACAGCTCAGGTCAGACCATCTGCCCGGCCGGCTCCGAAATCTGTTACTATTTTGCTTCTATACGTACGTCCTGCCGTAAATAAAGCACCACTGCTCTGCCTGACTGGGTTTGAGAAATGACTGCTACTAACTTACAGTTTAACATTCTAAGCGCATTTTAGCGGTGTTTGAGCCCAAACTAGCAATTTTTAACCGTATTTTTCTTTGATAGGTTTTTAGTATCCTTTCCCTGCCCTCCCACAGATTTATGGTTCACCACAAATTTCCAACCCTGAAAGGGATGACCTCTTAGATGTATGCTCAGAATTGCAAACTCTGGGGATATTAGCGAAATAAATATTCTGACTGCAGAAAGCTCTTCTGAACCTAAATGCGGACAATTGTAGCGTTAAAAAGGCACCGGATCTGTCGCTCAATACATACATAGCAGATTATTAGCAGTCAATAGCAGTGTTGATTACGGTAGCTGCTGTGTGTTGAGCATTAAGGGCCAGCTAATTAAATCATCTATATTGTCGGTCGGTGCGCTTCTGCCTCTGATTGCTTTGAACGTGACAAATTGCGCTAATGCGCTGACACACCGCCGCTACCGTAGCACCTTGTCAGTACAGATCGATTCAGCGCTAAACTTAGACATTAGCCTGGCTCTGCCCTTTCCCCGGCGACTAATTTTCAATTAACTCAACTGCTAATTACGAACTTAGCCAAAATTGGCTTTGCTCGCGCGCTCCGCCGGGAACCGACTAACTTATTGGCGCACTTCACCACTGCTTTTGCCTTTTTAGGTGTGGTTTCAAAATCGAAGGGCCAAATACAGAAAACAGGAAAAACAACTGCAGAAGGCACTAGCACCACCGCCCGTGTTCGCCGCACAAAGTGCACAGATGATGAGGCCCGTCTATCCACCGCCGGCCATGCCTACCAGAGGGTGAGCAGACTACACTGTAGTTGCGGAGTTAGCTAGATAGGCACGAACAGGATGGAATTTTTTGCACAACAAGCTTTTACTCTTTTTGGATAGGTTTACAGATAAAGCAAAACAAATTTGAGGTAAAATTTTTGAAGCATCACAATTCAAACCCAATTAAACGAAATTCTAGTAAAAAATCAGTGGCAAAAATTGAAGGGCCGGTCGAAAATGCTCTCTGTCAATTATGAACGTACATTATATTTACATTGTTGGCCAAAAAAGACCCCCTGGTCATTTTTCGAGTTTTCCAAATAGTTTAAAATGGCCACCACTCCGTCAATTTTCAACCGAATGAAATGATTTTTGGCACGATTATTATTATTTGTTAAGAGTTTATTTTGGCTAAGTCCGAGCCTGCTAGCATTCTGTGGCCTCGTGTTTTATGCCCTTCCGAAATCAAAGGAATCCCAAATTTTCAGACGTCAAATTTGAACGTAAATAAATATCTCACAAACCCTTCATCGGATTTTCCCGAAATTTTGCTGTTTAACCAATCTTTACATGGGCTTAAGAAACTGAAGAGCTCAGCTTTCTAATGAACCGGTTAAAATCTAGTTTCAGTCAAAGTGAAAAATTAGCATTCTCAAAATGAGGGTCTTGCATAGAAAGTAGGTTTATACGAACTAGTGGGGTGGTGGATTACAATCCCCTCAACTAAGGCAACACAATGAACACCTAAATTAGCTGTTCCGTTTAAAATAGTTCCTGAACACCCTGCTGTAAGACCCAGCTCTTGGAAAAGAATCCTAATTATGCGACCCAGGTCTTATAACAGGAGGGTGTTATAGGTGAAAAACCCCGGTATTAGTTATGTTTCAGGAGTTCTGGAGAGGCTCCCTGAACTGTCTCAGGCAGTGAGAGTTTTTTTATCACGTTTAAGTTCCAAGTAGATTAGGCCCCAACCCTCCTAGAGCACATACGTACATACATACACTCGTATCGATCAAAGAAGAAATAAGTGTGGGTAGAGTTAGTTTACACAATAGTTTAGGTACCAACCCTACCCGATGACGCAGATGGCCTACCCTACGAGCGCCTACGGTGGTTTCGGCATGCAGCCGGATCAGTCGACCGAGGACTGGTACCAAAAGTCGTTGGCACTGCGGATGAGTTGTTCCGGACCGCCCGGACCCGGCGCCAATATGCTCAACTATCAATAATAATAGAGAACTGAACGAATAACAAGATGATGCCTGGCTGCTCGACTACTTCGTATACGGGCCCGATTCGTCCTTCGCTGAGTCGCCTGCTAATTCTTCTACCGAGCTTTTACCGTCCTCTCTTGTCAAACCGTTCTACTTTTTCCAAACAGCTTTTTTAATTCGCCGCGTTATTAACCCAACCACAACCCAGGCCGACCTACCGGCTTAGGTAGATATTCGGCGACAGGGAGATAGTCATATAATCTTACAAACAACCTACATCTTTGTAGTTTAACATCGTCTCAAAAATTCTGAATTTTGCGTGCCTCAGCTTCTAGATAAATAAATAAATAAGAAAAAAATTGCCACGTACTAATTTTTGTCTCGAAAACGCACCCTTCTTGTCACACAAAGCCAGCACATAGTCGCCTACCGTAAACCTTAGGTGCTATTTATTATACTGTAACGGCAAAGCCAACTGCTGCAGAAAACAGTTGCGGTATGTTTATAGAAAGATAGAAAAGTTGTGTATGTTCGTGCTCGGTACTGCTAGTCGGAAAATATTGCGTATCTGTGATCAAACGAGCTTACGTCTGTGTCTATGTCATACGTGCTACCTTTCTGTGTACAGTCTGCTTCAATTCGTCAGTATTCCCGATAGATTTAAATAATAAAATAGATGTTGCCTGCCGGAAACTGGCCAATGAGTTTGGGTTGTTATCGCTGAAACTCATACGTAGTTTGAGTGCAAAACAGATTTTGTTACATTTGTTTGCTTCAATATTGAGTTTTGAAAACATTTTCTTCAACCAGATCAGGGTTTTAAGGCATTTTAAACGCTTTTTTCGATCCAAATAGGGCTTGAAAGCCATTTTTCGCCCCAGAATCCCAAAAAGGTCGACAAAGTCCACCATTTTGATCCCAAAAAAGGTGGCAAAACTCACTTTTGACTTGATCCCAAAACCCTATTTAGGATTTAAAAATAGCCTCCCACAGCAAAACCCATGCATACTATGCAGAGTCCGCTATGCAAATTTGTCTGGGCTTTCTTACACTGTGCTGGCGATGTAGAAATAAATTATCTATCCAGCCATATTTAATGCTCAGTCTTCTTTATTTATTCAATCAAGCACATGAAAACTCTTTCTAATAAATTTACTTCTGAAAATTGTAACTGCCCTTCTTGTCTGACAGTCTGAAAAAAAGAAACATATTTTTCTAGGATTTTTCAGTATCAAAGTCGCAAAAATCCTAGCAAAATTACTGTTTCTGTTCCAATCATCCAAACCAAAAATCAGAGTCAATATCAATCAATCAATCCGTCTTGTTCTTAGCGGCTTTGTTCTTCGAATGGTAGAGACGCCTCAGAAACGAAGGAAGCATGTGGCGTTTCCGTCCGCTTTTCACCAAAATTGGAAGCCCGCGTTTGTTCACCCACAGAGGAGACAGCATTCCTGCGTGCGCACTGCGATCTTCAGCTGAAATATGTACTCGACGCTTCAATCTTTAACGCTATTCTGACAAGACAACCAGACAATTCAAAGACATGATGAAAAAATATAAGCTGAAAAACAGGAGAAAATCTCTGTGTGCTGAACACCCTCACTTTAAACTCTTACAGTACCCGACTCGGTGGTTTATTTGTGGCCGGCGACCAACCAATCAAACGGCCATTGCGCGCTCTTTCGATTGAGCGCAAGAGCTAAAGGATCTGTTTGCTCAAAATAGAGCTCGAGGTAAATTCCGGTTTTTTTATTGAACAACCTGTACGAACGTGCGAAATCTGAATGGAGTGTAGCCTATTTTTTACCAGTACGAGCACCAGTAGCAAGGTAGTACCACCATCTATGGCGGTCTATGATATTCATTTATTGGTCTATTTATGGCACAAACGGTGCTAAAGAGGCTGACTGTACTGCTTGGTAGTCATTTTGAGACAGAAAGGGATGCGATGAGAACACATATAGTGAAATTCTTTTAAAGAAGGTAACCAACCGACCCCTGCGTGGCACGTTGGCTGCCTGGTAAGAGCGAGCGAAGAAAACGGCGAGAAAGGCCATAAGAAGCAGACTGACTCCGGTGCGAACAAACATCTCTACGGCTAGCTTCTTGTCACTTACATGCGCACAAGTGAGAATTAGAAATTTTCCGCTCCACAACAGCCGCACGCAAGACGTCGCAACTGACTGCCAAGCCAATTAATAGTAAAACTCATTCAAGCTACAGTAGTCCACACTCCAGAAAATAAGACACTCCTTTCAATATTGGACGGACGACCTGCAATTATTATGAGTCAGTCGCAATAAACTCGCAATCAGGGTCTTCTTAAAGGGTTCGGCTTAATTAAACTTCCACATACGACAACAAGTTAGTGTGCTAAAAGGATGTCTCAAGACCTGCGCTACTCTAACATTTGCTCAACCGACCTAACCAACCAGCTGAGTGGTATCCTCTACATAACCCATTCCAGTTTCTACATTCCTCCATATTTGGCTTGTCTATGGGCACTATGTCAAGAGACAATGAGACAAAACATCTCTCACAAGATCATGATAGCTATCGGATTCTTAGACCTCTCTATCCTAGTGTTGAACGGCCATGTGGGCGGTACTTTCAGCATCCTTGGAGTCGATTGGTGCACTCACTGGTGGCCAATGAAAGTCTATGGAGCTCTTAGTGTGTGTAAGTACTGTACAGTAGTTTACTGTAAGAGGCGTTTTATGCAAATATCTGCAGTTGCTTGGACAACTTACTGCGCACTGTGCCTCCTATTGGCAGTCAATAGAGCCAGCATCATGGCCGGAACTGGGTCGGCGAGCGCTGATTGGCTGAGCGAGGCTGGCTTGCCTTATTGGCTGAGCGCGTGTTTTGTATACGGTGCAGCCCTGGCACTGGCGTTCACCACGCCGTGCTGTACAGCCATTCACCACAGCAAAATGGCTATTCTGATCTTTGACCAAACCTATCCGGTGGGTATTTTTTGCCTAACACAGTTGTACGAAAGTCTACAGTTTTGCAGGTGGGCCTACTGTTGCCATTTTTGAACAACTTGGTCTTTGCCCTGCTCATTGTTGGCTTGTACAGTACGGTATTAGCGCGACTCAAGTTTTTGACTTCTTTGCAAGGAGGTCAGCATCAGATGACCGTTACGGAGCGCAGCATTTTCATCCAATCGCTGCTCGTGTGCAGTCTAGCTTCCTCTCTGGCTTTGTTCTATGTGATGGCGCCCTTTCTGCCCTTCAGCAATCAGGCTTTTACTGCCTTTGCATCGATGTTAAGCCAGTTCGTGTCAGGTATGGCAGGTTGTGATCGCCGACATTGTCATCATCACCATTGCCATCATTGTTGTTGTCGTTGTCATTGTCATTGTCGTCATCACCATTAACTTCACCATCATAATCAAAGGTTATGTAGTTTAGGCAGCAATCCACTGATTTATCTGATCTTCAATCACAATGTCCGAGTCAAGGTGTGTACATTGTTGGGGCTTGGTGTGCAGCAGTCAAATAACAATATTGTGCAACAGATGCGTGTTGGAGAGGCCGGGCCAAGCGTTATGTTTGTAAGCAAGGCAAACGATGAAGAGGATGACTAATGCCGCCTGAATGAAGATTCTGTTTAGGAAACAGTTTTGATACAGTCCTGCCTGCTTACACCTGCAGGTTGTATAGGCGCTAATGTGACTGCTTATGCTTACCTACAATGTATATCAATGTTTTCACGTTACTTGTTGCGCATCATGTCAGGTATACCCTGTACAGGCTAAGCTACAGGGTGTCTCAAAAAAATGATCACATTTCTTTTTACTGTCATTTCCGCAAATTTTGACCAAATAGGCTGAAATTTGGACCATAGGTGCCAAAATTCGGGGAATTTTAAATGTTAAAGTTTGGTGCACTAGGCTTGACTCATTCCCGAGAAATTTAAAAAAAAGTGAAATTTGGTAATTTCAATAGTGAAAGCCGGTCACCGAAAAATGGAAACATTTCCTTTTCCTGTATCTTTCCTAATTTTTGTCGGAATTGAATGAAATTTGGAGTGTAAACGCAGACGTTCAGGGTAATTTGTGTGTAAAAAGTTGACGCAAGAACTCCAACGCTATCGTTAGAGTTTAGGCGATAATGTAACGTAACGTCTTTTTCGGTGACCGGCTTTCGCTATTGAAATTACCAAATTTCACTTTTTTTGAAAATTTCTCGATAATTAGTCCAGCCTAGTGCACCAAACTTTAACACACAAAATTCCCCGCATTTTGGCACCTGTGGTTCAAATTTCAGCCTATTCGGTCAAAATTTGCGGAAATGGCAGTGAAAAGAAATGTGATCATTTTTTCGGTGACCGGCTTTCACTATTGATTTAACAAATTTCACTTTTTTTTAAATTTCTCGAGAATTAGTCAAGCCTAGTGCACCAAACTTTAAAATATAAAATTCCCCGAATTTTGGCACATATGGTCCAAATTTCAGCGTATTCGGTCAAAATTTGCGGAAATGGCAGTAAAAAGAAATGTGATCATTTTTTTGAGACACCCTGTAGGTTTCACTGCAGAATTGCGAGGGAAGCAGCGTGCATTTCACTTATGCATGACGCACTGATGCTCCGATTTTGATACATCGACACAAACCCCCCACCAATTTGGAAGTACCAGATTCTCTTCAGCACTGTAAACAAGTTTTAGGCTTCTACATTGATTGGGGATTAGGCTTGGGATGAAGTTAAACGTACCTTTAGGATCTATCTTTAGGAATTTTAGGATCTAGCGTCAGCTTAAATCAGGTAGGTTTTCGCTAATGGGGGATAGTGTCCCACTATTGCCGAACGTTTTCTTACTTTTTAGCGAAAAACAGCAGCGCCGCTACTTCCATTTCATCTCTGAAAATTGGCTACCGTAGTAGATAGATAGTGTTTTCGTGTTGAGAAACTAAAGACTATGTCGAGTACGGTAGCTAGAAACGAACGGATCTAAGAGAATAGAAATATTTTGCACAAAACAGAAACCGAGTGGATTGTGAATGGCCTATACACAGTCTCCAATCATTTTCATCGCCAATTGTTTGCCTAGATACTGTGAAGCACTGAAAGGTTAGTCATCTCAATAAAGCTCTTTTATTTGGCCTTAACTAAATCGGCACAGTTAATAAGGGAGCCATAAACGAGTTACTGCGTTATGCAGCGGTTCTGATATTACTGTTAATTTCAGACAGCACAAACAGGTACAGCATGTCAGAGCTGCGCTACTCAAACATTTGCGAAACCGACCTAACCAACCAGCTGAGTGGCATCCTATACATAGCCCATTCCAGTTTCTACATACCTCCTTATTTGGTCTGTCTATGGGCGTTGTGTCAAGAGACAATGAGACAGAACATCTCTCACAAAATCATGATAGCTATCGGCTTGCTCGATCTCACTCTGCTGGTGTTGAGCGGCTATGTGGGTGGTACTCTCAGCATCGTTGGAGCTGATTGGTGCACTCACTGGTGGCCAATGAAAGTTCACGGAGCTCTTGGTGTTTGTAAGTGCTGTACTAAGTAAAGAAATAAATAGACGACGCGCTTTAGCGGCCATCCATAAACTATAACGTTCAGAGAGGGGGTGGGGGTGGTTGGTTGAACGTCGGAAAACGTCGCAGGGGGTGGGGGTTGGCATCGAAAACGTCGACGTTTTTAGGTGCCTAGGAATCTTTTGTCATAAACTATATTACAAGGAAAACACAACCCAGTTTATGTTTCCAACCGCCAAAATGGTAGTTCAATGTCGAAAAGTTTCTTTTTCACAGCTTCTGCAGTGTCATGTCATGTCGATTTTTTTGGAGATTTTCTAATATCGGACATAGTACCAAGTTTAGTTGGGGGAGTGGGTGTCAGCCAAAAACGTTGTAGTTTTTAGGGGGGTTGTTCTGAAAACGTCGAAAAACGTTCGGTCGGAGGGGGGTAGTAGGGGTCCGAAATTTTGAATTTTTATGGAGTTTATGGATGTCCCCTTATGCAAATATCTGCAGTTGCTTGGACAACTTACTGCGCACTGTGCCTCCTGCTGGCAGTCAACAGAGCCAGCATTATGGCCGGAAGTGGGTCGGCGAGTGCTGATTGGCTGAGCGAGGCTGGCTTGCCTTATTGGCTGGGCGCTTGTTTTGGTTACGGTGCTGTCATGACTGTGCTTTTTCTGACGCCGTGCTGTACAGCCGTTCACCACAGCAAAATGGCTATGCTCATTTTCGACCAAACATATAAGGTAGAGTCTAGCTTACCTAAAGAAAGATGTGAAGAAATGGACCTTTTGTATGTAGGTGGGACTGCTGTTGGCATTTTTGAACAACTTGGTCTTTTCCTTGCTCATTGTTGTCTTGTATGGTGTGGTATTGGTGCGCCTGAAGATGCTAACAGCATTGCAAGCAGGGAAGCATCGTATGAGCAGTACAGAGCGCAGCATTCTCATTCAATCACTGCTCATCTGCAATCTGGCTTCCTCTCTGGCTTTGTTTTATGTGATGGCGCCCTTTCTGCCCTTTGATAACCAGGCCTTTATCCTCTTTGCGTCTCTCATGGGCCAATTCGTGTCAGGTAATGCTTCTTAGTTAGAATCAGATAATTACTGCAATACTGTGATGATGCCAATGCAAATGATATTGACAATGACTACGATGATGATGATGATGATGATGATGATGATGATGATGATGATGATGATGATGATGATGATGATGATGATGATGATGATGATGATGATGATGATGATGATGATGATGATGATGATGATGATGATAATGATGATGATGATGATGATGACGACGATGACGACAACGATGACGATGACGACGACAACGATGATGACGATGATGACGATGATGATGATGATGATGATGATGATGATGATGATGATGATGATGATGATGATGATGATGATGATGATGATGATGATGATGATGATGATGATGATGATGATGATGATGATGATGATGACGACGATGACGATGATGATGATATGACGATGATGACGACGATGACAACAACAATGATGATGACAACAACGATGACGACAATGACGATGACGATGACAATGATGACGATGACAACGATGATGACAACGATGACGATGACGATGATGATGACAACAACGATGATGACAACAATGACGGCAATAACAACGACCACAATGATGATGACAATGACAATGACGACAATGATGACAACGATGATGACAACGATGACAATGACTATGACAACGGCGACAACGATGATGACACGATGACAATGATGACAATGATGACTAAGAATGCTAATGGCTAATGGCTGCATTATAGGCAGCAATCCATTGATTTATCTGATCTTCAATGGCAAGGTGCGGGCTAACGTGTACAAATTGCTGGGAGTGGCGCGGCAGCACTCCAATAACAATGTTCAAGAGATGCCTGTGGGAGAAGCTGGTCCAAGTCGAGCCTACATGCAGCACGCCAACGTTGCCATGACCAACGCTCTCTGAATGCGAACAATTATGACTGATCTTTTATTACCAGAAGCAGAATCGGTAGTGAATAGAATAGGTTGCTGCATGACATATCATTTACGTATATACATATATGGACGTACTATTGTGAACTGCGTTTTCTCCTGGTCAAAATGCAGAAATGTGTGGAAATGTCAGTGGTCATACAGATCATCTATTCTCTTGTAATCGTGCTCTATATTCATCTCGGCGCCTTGCTCTTTCATTTTATCGAGCCAGGCCCTTTACAAACTGAACTAACCGACAAAAATGAATTAATATATAATCGCTCATTAAACGATTTGATAGAAATCTATGAGTGCTGTGGAAATGAAACGGCGGAAGAGACAAAACTGGAAAAATGGAGCTACGGAGCGGCGCTGCTTTTTTCGTTTTCTTTCGTCACTACAATAGGTACGTAATTATGGCGCAAAATAGTCACTTAAAGTTTTATCTTTTAATCATTTTCCCCATTTCTACTTTATTCCATTCAAATCCTAGGAGATCAAGTAGAGTTTACTCAAGATCCAAGTCACTGATTTTTAACTGCAAATTCACTTTTAATTTGAACTGTTATCTTTAGGCTACGGTCAGGAAATATCACTGACCTCAACTGCCGGCCGTCTGTTGTGCGTACCGTACGGATTAATTGGAATACCGCTGACCCTAATCTATTTGGCCAATCTGGGCCGGTTTATCACAGAAATTATTCAGAAGCTACTGTCTGCACTGTTTTGCTCCAAAAATCACCAGCCTGACAAAGAATTTCCGGCTACCAGAATATACTTGGTTCTGCTCTTTCTTTACTGTCTGATTGGTTCCGTCACTGTGCCGGTGAATGAAAGTGTTGACTACCCGGCCAGATTCTATTTTATGTTTACCAGCTTGACTACTGTTGGCTTCGGAGACATCACGCCCAAATCGTATGTCTTCATTATACGTATTACCGTAACACTCAAAATAGAAAAGCCCTGCACTTCTGTTTTTCTTAGCCCTTTTCATACATGGGCAAAGGGGCGGGGACTGGAGATCATATACATACCACACAACTACATTTTGTAAGTCAGTTCATACATGTAACAGGGGGGTCTGGGGGTCTGCCCCCCACCCGACTTAGGCCAGACCCCCCCCAGACGGGGACCCCCCCCCCGAGACGATTTCACCGACCCCCCCCCTCCGATTTTTCTGGCAAGTAAATTTTCGAGCAAATTTTTGCAATTTTTTACACTTTCACACACAAAAATTGCCAAAATCGCCTGCAAAACAGCACTTTTTAGCTGTACTTCAGCCCAAATTAGCGATTTTTGGCAATTTTTAGCCAAAAATTGCGATTTTTCTCGATTTTTGAGCGTTTTTTAGTGCCCACCCCTCCCCCAAAATTTTGGCTCAGACCACCCCCCGGCCGGCGCCAGACCCCCCAACCCCCCTCCCCCCATCGGCGAATGACCTGTTACATGTATGAGTCAGTTGGTTGGTTGATCGGGTCGGGTCGGGTCGGGTCGGGTCGGTCAAAAAACAACCCAGAAGACTTTTTGCTGTAGCAACCATAAATAAACCGATTTGAATTCATCTTTTTTAACTGAAAGATAAATAAATTCTTAAACGACTGTTAAATTTTCAGTAAAACACTCTACTCAGTTCCTGAGATTTTTGCGCTCAAAGCCAAAATAGTGATTTTCGGTTGCTACAGCGAAAAATCTACCGGTTTGTTTTTGACGTATCTTGTATTTGTACCTGCACTTGCAGTCAAATCTGGTGCGTATACTCATCACTGGCATACATAATGATGGGACTTGCCATAAATTCGATTGTGGTCAATGTGATGGCTGACTATGCGAAAAGATTGTATTTTCTTGGACGTTCAGTCACCAATTTCGGCCATATTCCAATTTGGTTCGGCGGGCAGAGGTAGGACGTTTCCCAATAATTTGCACTATTCCATTATTAATTGCATTACTCTTAGAACAACAGTTAAACACCTGCTGTCAACTTTTGCTGAACGACGTGGTGTCGCCCCTCCAAAAGAGGATGAGCTAGAATATCTCGCTAAAGATGCTATTATAACTTACTACGAAACGAAAATAAGGAGCATTGTGAGTGTTATATTCGTCTTTTGTTGTTGCCTAGAATGCATGCACATTTTGAGGAATACAACCGGTTCTGCTGAGCTGTTCGATCGATCATCTTCAAGATTTAGAATGTTCTGGCTTTCAAAAGGTCAGTGATCCAAAGAGATGAGGGAGCTTTTCTATAATTGCTAATAGTTCATCTTTAATGGCTTTAATTTTTATATAGAAAACTACATTGTATATGTAGTGTGAGCGAAGATAATTTGTAGTCAAGTTTCTGATGAAGCAGCAAAAACCGAAAAAAGCAAAGAACTCGGTCCATAAACTACATCATAGAAAGACAAAAACTACAATTTCAATCCAAACCGAAATAAACTTTATGCAAATGAAAATTTTCAAAAACGATATATTTCAATATGTACCGGAGTTTCCACTTAAAATGTCACGGGATATTAAACGGAAAATCTGCATTTCCATCAAAAACTTTGCCGGCTATTATTATCCCAGGGATATTACATGGAATAAACTTTTTGGCTTGTTTTAGCTGCCGTGAATACAATTAAAGTACTGTCATCTGTGTTGCTGTGACGATCACAATAAACTGTAAAAACCAGCAAATTATTGGTATTCAGCGTAATTAGTTTGATCTTAGCCTGAATTTCGCCTTGTGACTTGTGTGAAAATATATCTATTTTTGAGAAAAATCACTTTAATTTTTAGAGAAAATTTCCGCAAAATATCGCATTGGGATTATTAAATGGGGTGGGATATTAAGTGAAAAACTCCCATAGTTTTAGCAGTAAGTAATAAATTTAGCTGTAGCCTTAGTCCAGTAATATACATAAATAAATACAGTCATCTCTCGTCAATCCGATCAAGTTGGGACCGGCCAATTTTGTCCGCATTAGCGAATTTCCGGATTAACGAATCAAAGCTAAAACACTGTTTTTTCGGGTCAACTGCCTAAATGACAGCTTTTTGTTAGTTGCATATCAGATTCTGCAGCTGTAGCTCCTAATTAAAACCCAAAAACTTATTTCAGCTGATTATAGCTCCCAAAAAGGCAAAAATGATCACATTCTGACTCAACGAAAAGCATTATTCAATTGAAAATTCACACCTATAATTGAAAAATTGCGCATGGATTTTGTCCAAATTAACCAAATCCCGATTAACGAATCACTTTACCATACAAATTTCGAAGTTGGGACCCCAAATCTTCTGTCCGGATTAACGAATCCAGATCCGGATTAACGAGTCATATAACAGAGGGAAAAATTGGGACTGGCCTATTCTTGTCCGGAAGGCGAATATCCGGATTAACGAAGTCCAAATTAACGAGACACGACTGTAGCCTTAGGAATGCCGTAAGTTTACAAAACATATACTAAAATGGACATCTCGTCACTGATCTGCTAAGCATTCTTCCAGTCAATGTATTCCATTTCGTGTCTCTTGGTAGTGGTCTCCATTTGGCCCAGACCGAGCCGATAGATCTGAGAGACAAGGTAAGCGGTTGGCAAACTACCGACATCAGACGAAATCTTGCGCAACACCAGTATACCATCCAATCTCAACTCATTATTGACCAATCGGTACAGTTTGTTACGCTCCTCCGATTGGTCATGCCACTCCTAAAGTAATATTATGCAAATTTGTATGTAAACCACTAATTAGCAGTGGAATTAGAGTGATGTACCAAGGTTTCAAGCAAATGCGATCTAACGAAGTAGTAGTTGGAAGAGGGAAAGCAGAGCAGAACCGTCCAGTAGAGTAGGCTGACTACATTCAGGGCTACGATAAAGCCCAACCAGAACCATAGAAAGATGAAAATTTTTTCATAGTACACCATCATAGGAAGTGCGCATTTTACTACATCATCCTAAAAGCCAAGCCACCTTAATGTTGATAATGCATGTTGAAATGGATGCACGAGCGAACAAATAAACAAGTGAAACAAACAAACGAACGAACGAACGAACAAACAAACAAACGAACGAATGAACGAACGAATGAACGAATGAAGGAACGAATGAACGAACGAATGAACGAACGAACGAATGAATGAACGAACGAACGAATGAACGAACGAACGAACGAACGAACGAACGAACGAACGAGCGAACGAACGAACGAACGAACGAACGAACGAACGAATGAACAAACAAACAAACATACAAACAAACTAACGAACGAATGAACGAACGAACGAACGAACAAACGAACCAAAGAACAAAAGAACGAATGGACGGATGAACGCTCGAACAAACGAACGAACAAACAAACAAACAAACGAACGAACGAACAAACGAACAAACGAACGAACGAACAAACGAACAAACGAACGAACGAACGAATGAATGAACGAACGAACGAACGAATGAACGAAGGAACAAACGAACGAACGAACCAATGAACCAACGAACCAACGAACCAATGAACGAATGAACGAATGAATGAACAAACGAATGAACAAACGAATGAACGAACAAATGAACGAACGAACGAATGAACGAACGAATGAATGAATGAACGAATGAACGAACGAACGAATGAACGAACGAACGAACGAACGAACGAACGAACAAACGAACGAACGAATGAACGAACGAACGAACGAATGAACGAACAAACGAATGAATGAACAAACAAACGAACGAACAAACGAACAAACAAACGAACAAACGAACAAACGAACGAATGAACGAATGAACGAATGAACGAACGAACAAACGAACGAACGAACAAACGAACGAACAAACGAATGAACGAACGAACAAACGAACGAACGAACGAATGAACAAACGAACGAACGACCGAATGGACAGATGAACAGACAAACAAATGAATAACTTATCGAACCAGCGAATAACAGCTACTTATTTGGCTAATTGCAGATTTACTTGTTCGTGTCCATAGCCACGTCTGTGGTTGATACAGTAGGTAAGTCTGGGAAAGTGACCGGTTTCAGCCCACCCAAGTCCGGCTCTAAGATCTCTGACAATGGCCAAACCCCAGTAGGCGTATCGCGGCGACTCCAAGAGGGCATTGAGCCATAGCCAACAAAAGGCAGAGAGGAAAACATTGATGATTTTAGAGAGCAAGTAACAAAAAGTCAGCGTTGGACACTTTCTGTTCTTGGCTTGATGCAGTCCCAAACTGTTTGCAAAGTAAATGGCAGTTTTTTCTTGAAAGCCGCGTCCCAGCTTCGGCAAATCTTGACCACATTGGCGCCAGGCTTCACGAATATACATGATTAGGTTGGTGAGATCTAGGCCTAAAACAAACTTGAGAGCAATTTACTCCTTGTTAGTAGCACGTTTTAGAACTGTACCACAAAAGTTTCGACATAGAATTCTGAGCCATACGAGCTCGGGTAGATACAGCAGCAATGCCATAATGACGATTACATACGGTACCTAAAAGCAAAATTAACGTTACTGCTAGAACGCGCTTGTCAGACAAGTATTTGCATACATGCAGTAGAATATGCCGGCTAACCCTCTGGACCTGGCTAGGAGGTAAAGGACCCCCTCTCTGCCTGAGCCAAACTGTTAAGCCCAAAATAGGGTTTTATTTCCACATTTTAAACCAAAAGTGTATGTATCGTTTTTAAAGGTATTTCTGCAGTTCAGAAAGGTTTTTGACACGAGTTTTTGTCCTGAAGCCCTGTTTTGAACCCCAGAAACGCCACTGAAACACGCTTTAGACGATCCTGAGCTTCGGTTAGAAGTTTTACGGTATTGCAATTCGTCCATTTTCGCAGGCGAGATTAACCAGCCATACATACCCAGTAGAGACCTGCACGGGCTGGGCAGAGAAAATTAGGTTTTTAGGCCGGGCCGCGCCTGGCAAAGGTGTGGAGTGGAGAGTGCAACAAAATACGTAGAATTCTTATAAAAAGTATTAATAATTAGCATAATTGACCGCTAATTTTTCTAAATTTTCTCGCCCTAAAAACAGGGCAGCGGCCAAACCAGGCAACTTCAAAATTTTTCAGCCCCTATGCAAAATCCTGGGGTACCCCATAGATGGTTCGGCTGCTAATTCCTATAATTTAGGTTGTACTTTAGCCAAAACACGCTTTTCTGTAATCAGGACTATTATTTAACTTTGGTACATCATACAAATGTTTCTTTTGTACTGTAGTAGAAGCAATTTTGCATGATTTTTGGGCGATATTAACTTTCCCGGGCCGCGGCCAGCGCAGGTCTCTTACCCAGTGATAGTAGTTGATATTAATTCTATCGTTCTGTCGCTTCCAGGGCTGCGGATCATCCAACGGTACGAAAAAGGTGCCTTGTATGTAGCAAAAGGCGTTGACGAAATCGTTCCACGGCTCAATAATATCTTGGTGCTCCGGCCAGCAATAAATCTGTTCTTTTCCCCAGAAAAAGTGGGTCAGACAAAATGCTGTAAGCACGCAGAGAATGAAGACAGTCACTCTCGAGGTCAAATGTTCGGCTAGATCTCCTTTCGGCTGGCCCAGCCCGCGGTCTTTCAGTAAAAGCGGTCTAATCTGGTGTTCAGATGAGAACAGGTCTAATAAGGGCATGGCGTGGCTTGCCGGCTGAAGGCACAAACACGATTTCTGCTACAAGTCCACATCAGCGCACGCCAATTTCGCTCAATTACGGCACTGGATGGAGCGCAGTATACACAAAATCGTAAAAATTCTAATAGACGCTCTCTGTGCTTCTTTCTCAAAGAGTTTTAGACTGCTTTCTGTCTTTATATTTATAACAAAAATGGAGAATAATTCAACAGTATGGCTCTTAACGCCGTTTATGGTACCGAAACCATATATGGTACCGCTACCTAGGCTAGGGCATACCGGTACCATATGGTACCCCACGTTCGGGACTGTGTTGTTACCATATATGGCACCCCTACCCATGGCCATGGGTGCCGGTACCAATGCGAAGGTAGAGGTAATGGTACCACCACAGTGGCCGAATGTGGGATACCACATATGGTGCCACTAGCCTAGGTACTGGTATCATAAACGGCGTTAAGTGACTGACTGTATAAACTCTTAAATTAAAACTGAAATATTTTAGATTTTGTCTCAAACAGCAGCCATCAATTAAACAAACTTAAGATTCGGTTGCTTCAGTAGGCTGTAGTTCAAAAAGAGAAAGCAAGCAAGCTTGTAGAACTCTAAATTTCTAGAGACTCAGATTTACAGAAACCAAAACACAACGTACTGCAGCGGTCGGGCAGTCGTCTTTAGTGGATCGGTCGACCATGTAGCACTATTTTCTATAAGTAAAATTTGACATATTAGGGTATAAATCAGAGCTCTGCTCTAGCAGTGAAACATGCGAGTCGGTATAAGATCGGAGGTGATCCTTTGGTCGGCCCTTATCGGAGCACTCGATTAAGTCAGGGCTCTAAGAGGTTGCGACGCAATTAATTTATGGTTTGGTTAGGAGTAAACTTGCTCATTAATCATCGGAAGACGCAGCTCTGCTTTGGACAAGCCGTGCCAGGTCAGTATAGGAATTGCATTCAGTTAAGGCTTTATTGATAACCTTTGTATGCTACCCAATCCTTGGTTAAGGGAATTGCATTCAGTTAAGGCTTTATTGATAACCTTTCTATGCTACCTAATCCTTGGTTAAGGGAATTGCATTCAGTTAAGGCTTTATTGATAACCTTTCTATGCTACCCAATCCTTGGTTAAGCTCTTGGTCTTATTGAAAAATAGAAACTGTTCATAATCTTTTCTTTTCTAGTCCAGCAGGACTGGGTGCGTCTATACTTTTGCTCCTCGGTGGGTATTTGGCTTGAAAAAGATGATGAGTAACAAGCATATGTAAACTATTCTACTGACACCACCTGAGAGATTTCATAGCACATCGATCATCAAAACATACAATGTACGTGATAAAATTGAATTTGCGCACAAACCAGAAAGTATTGAAAGACTAATTTTCACTGAGACACCATTCGTATGCATTGTGAAAGATTTTCATCCACGGACTTTCACATCCTTCGCTTCTTTTCGGCCAAGCCAAGGGCCAATGAGGCCACTGCCAACTGAGGAAACAACTGAAACAATATACTAATGTATGTATGTATGTATGTATGTATGTATGTATGTATGTATGTATGTATGTATGTATGTATGTATGTATGTATGTATGTATGTATGTATGTATGTATGTATGTATGTATGTATGTATGTATGTATGTATGTATGTATGTATGTAACACACCGTTCAGGATGTGGCATTAGAGCTAGATGACGTCCGTCTGGTGAGCAAACACCTGCCACTCCACGTTCAGATCCGTTTGGATTCTCAGGATAACTTTCAGCAACCTTTCCAGCATGATCCACATAAGTCAGAGGCACCAAGTTTGCAGCTTGTAAACGCAATAGTGTGTCGCTATTTCGATAAGTAAATTTTCCTGCAACATTAATATGTCTCTTCAGCTCAACCTCTTGTGCGAGTACCTTCGCCATGCGATACCCAGACCCCCATTACAGTAGCCTCCATATCCCTGAACATCAGGGCGGGACTACTCTCAATGCGCACCGTGTTGAAGTAGGACTGAAACCGACCGCAACTGTTATGTTCCAGAAGCACTGTTTCTTTAATTTCCGATTTGTCTGCAACTATTGCATATTTTGCACATTTTCCATATTTTTCCAAAATAACACTGACCAGTATTTCCGACCCAGCCCAGCAAGGCCATCAACTGACAACCATTGCAGACTCCCAAGCTGAACGTGTCTGGTCGTTTGTAGAAGCGCTCAAACTGAAACTTCACTTCCTCGTGAAATAAAATTGAACTCGCCCAACCTGCAATACTGATGAACATAGGAGGCTAAGTCTGTCCTGACTAAAACAAACCTTTAGCTGAGCCAAGCACATCAGCATATGAGAAGCCTCCAACGAAGGCACAGCCGCGAAACCGATCCAAGGACAGAGACTTGTTGGAACTGAGAAAGTCTTGCATGCACATGTCGAACACTTGAAAGCCAGCCAGATGGAAGGCTGCAGCCATCTCTCGGTCGCCATTGCTTCCCTCCTCTCTTATGATTGCCACATTCGGCGGGTCTGAATCATTGCAGTAAAAATTTGAGACTTCAAAATGACATGAGGAGGCCACCTGCCAAAAAGCTGTCCACATGCCCATTGACAGTTGTGCTCTCCTCTCCGAAAGGAAAACTAAGTTTCCAGTGCAGCTCTGTAAACTGCTTCAGAAGGGTTTGCTCCTGAGCGGCACAGTCTGGATCAGTCTGCAATTTTTCCAGCTCATAGCTGGTTTGCTCCCAGACAGATCGCCAATAGACCAGCGACCCTTGGAGAACTGTGACTCCGCTTACAGCTATCTTGACCTACAGCAAACCAGTTGAGTTAAACGCAACTACGTTGTTATAAAAAGTCCAACCCAAGCATCTGGTCCAAAAGTCGGTAGGCTTTCGCCTATTTTCAAGGCGAAAACTGCAGCTTTTTCATACGAATCCAACACATCGTTTTCGTTTTCCTTGTCTACCTCCACAACGATGCCCAATTCCTCAGCGAACAACAACTGAATCTCTGACTCTGAATCTCAGTGCTCATTGTATCAAAGTTGCCGCCACCAACTATTACCGTAATCCAAATTGATGTCCAGGTCAATAGAGCAGTTTCCAGCGAAGGCCATTTCCAACAAACAGGTGATCAGACCGCCATCACTGACATCATGTCCAGCAGTGATTAATTCATCTGAAAATTGAGTGTTTATTGGCGCCTTGATACTGGTGACAACAACTGACCAAAAATCAGTTGCTGGGTTGTTTTGAAGGCTTGAGCAAAAATGGACGGTTGGTCTAGATCTGGAGCATGCAGGCCGATTTGCATGTAACACTGAGCCAGAGCTGTTCCACCAAGTCTGTGTCGGGCCGGGAAGCCGCATCTGTTGTTCGGCTTAGCCTTGTCATTGCCGAAGCGAATGTAAATTAGTGAGCCTAGATAGTACAGTAGTTGAAACTATCCGCAATATGTAGATTTTTTGCTGACCTTTCTTCCTGGGACATTTGAGATCTGGAGTCACGACCTTAGTGATGTTGGGACAGGCTGCATAGGCAGAAATCACCAGAGTACCTAAACACTGGCTTCAAAATTTCCATATAACTGACAGGCCACTGACCTGGAGCTTTAACTACATCCTCTCCCACTTTAGCTGCCATGCTAAGCGAATCCTTGCCTCCATCGACCGCTATACCTAGCTCTTTCATTACAGCACACATGGACTGACAGGCATGCAAGAGTTCGGCACCCTCTCCAGGCAACTTGGCAGCCCACATCCAATTGGCACTGCATTTTACGTCCTGGAATCTAAGTTTAGTTGCGTGAAACAGTACAGTACAGTACAGTACAGTACAGTACAGGGAACAGTACAGTACAGTTTGCGTGAAACAGTACAGTAAAGTACAGTACAGTACAGGGTGTTCCATACATTGATCGTTAGCAGCACGCGACTCTGTGAAAGAAATTCAATCAATTTAGGCGAATATACTGCCAAGGGTTAGTTGGATGCCTGCCAATTTTTGGCAATATCCACTGAAAGACACAGTGTTTATTCAACAAAACGTGAAATCAGTGATTTTCAAAATGGCCCACTGAGTCAGCTTGAAGTGAACTTCATCAGAGCAGAGGATTCGATCTGAAGACTGATCGATGTGATCTTTCTGGTCCAAAAACCACTCAAATATTCCAACAGATGATCGGCGGGGTCATCCTCGTTCAGTGCTTGCAACAGCTGGGGTCGATAGGCCGCAAACCAGCAGCTTTTTGGACTCGACAATCTGTGCCGCTCGAAACCGTTCTCTGCGCTGCCAGACAGTGAGTCGACTTCTTTGGCGACTAGCTTATCGCTTGCAGAACTCAAACGCTTGCTTTTTTCACATTTCTACCTTCCTTCTGTCCCTTTATCACTTAAGCTGAGCTCCCTGGCAATGCAAATCCAGTCTAGCCACGCTAAGGCTTGAAAATCAGGGAAATCACACAGATTATATTTAGCTAAGTGAACCTGACCTTTTAAGCAACTGACAAAGCTAAAAAATGGCAAACATTTAAAACTATTCTTGGCACTATATTTGCGTGAAATTTGGTGCAATTCCGTTCACATGATCGCGCTCTGGAAATGACCATACATGTAACACTCAGCGTGGTACACTCTGTACTGTATGCAACCTTTTCATCGCACCCTAAAAGTTCCATACTTGTATTTCAATTTTTAGAACGTCTCTTATGGTATGTAGTTAATACAAAACTTATCAAATGATTCGTTATATGTAAATTTGTCTTCAAACAACTGTGTTTTGTTGTTATTGATGTTATCGATTATCGGGCTGCCCAGAGCGCTGGCTTGTGTGCTTTTGCTCACATACGTGCGTGACCCAGTTCTTCGAAACCAGCTGTTCCCTTACACCGTTTCTGGTCCTGATGACGTAGAGCTGGAAGGTAACAGGCTAATTTTGGTTCACAATCACACAAGACCCAGCTATTAGGCTTTCTGGCTGTCTGCGATGAGGACCCTCAGTGTCAGTCAGTGTTTTTGCCACATGGACTGTGCAATGGAGTTCGGTACAGAGAGGACTGGTGGTTACTGGACAAGGGACCTTCACTGGCTCGCAGCGGCGTCACTCCACTAATCAACTATGGTCATTGTGAAGATCCTGAGATCACTGGATTCTACTGCAGAACTGACGATGATTGCAGGTAAACGGCTATGAAGTCATCGAGAGTAAACGTAAACAGATTCATTGCAGAATTAATTTGGGCATAGAATATGTCTGCTGGAAAGAAACTAAAGGTGTTTGGAGTAAATATTCGGCTGTGTGCATTGAACAAATAACCGCACTGAATGAGATGCATGTGATTTAATGATATAACGATTCTCATTACTCATTTGCTGACTACAATATCAAAAATTTATTGGTTACCTAAGAATAGTCTGTGAATTACTGTGAATAAAAGAGCAAGCACTGATTCCTCCTACGCACATGAGTGACTTTGTCTCTGAATGCCGCCAGACCAAATTTTCGTAAGCTATTGCTGAAGATCACATGGATAGACGATTGGATTCATTGAACAACTTGAATTAAATAAACGTTTATAATAAAAAATTCACAATTGTGCCACAAGTTTACAATAATACCACCAGCGATACCAACATTCAGACCAGAAGTTGCTCAAAAAGGTAAACTCGCAAAGATGCAACTACGATCCCTTGATACAGCAATCTGCTATCCTTTTTCTCTGGAAATCTTCCATTTTTTGACAATCTGCAATCTGTTGAGTTGTTTTGCCATTTTCTGCTGGTCCAGACGCCTGGTACACTTTCTCACCATGTCAACACACACGCAGAAAAAGAGCCAGATAGACAAACAAACTGAGAAAGGGCTGCAAAGCGGCAGTCCAGACATCAGCACGAAACCAAAAGATCTTATAGTTCTTACAGACATAGGCAAAATGCATTTGAACAGGCAGAAAAACCGTACAATAGGAACTCAGAGTAGTAACGACGAACCAAAATGCACCATACAGCCAACAGCAGACAAACAAGATATTCAGTCCAATAGATCAGTGAACAGTTTCAGCAAGAAAGGAAAGGCTTAAATTTGCAATGCCTACAGAAAAGAAAAAGAGACATTAAGACGATAGAATGGCACCACAAATCCAGTGGGTGTCAAATTTGTGATGCAAGGGTAAATATTTACCTCAAAGCGTGACTGGTGGTTTGAAAGCCATTTGGAAAAGCACACTTGGAGGCTTATTCTCCTTTGGAGCAATCAGGGATCTGTTGGCTACCGCAGCTTTGATAAAATTGCGCAGGTTGCGGTTGAACAGCACATACACAACAGGATTGACAGCACAATTGATAATCGTGCCACAGGTGATAATGATCGGTCCAGCGATGCGCCAGTTCAAACTCATAGTGCCCCAAAAGGTGAACACACTCAAGACCTGCACACTGGCCACAACCAGAGCTTGGTAGACGAGCATGCGGTCCAGCTTTTCCCGTTTCTTCGAATCTTGGAGCGCCCTACGCTTAGCCGCATCACTAACAGCAACAACTTGGTTGTGTGTCATGCGGGCCAGACGAATCCGAACATAAAGAACTAAATAGATAGACAGATTTAGAAAAGGCACCAATGCAGAAGTGCGCAGGTCAGCTTGAAACCAGAAGGCACCGTAATCGACACAAAGATAGGTGAAGTGCATGCCGGCCGGCAGAAATACCTTGATACAAGAGATGTAGGTGTTGATCAGGAACCAGAACAGGCCATAGGACCAGCAGAAAGCATGTGCTACGTTGAGACCGGGAGACTTGGTGAAGAATTTCAACAGAAATGGGCTGGTCTTTATGCGCAAAGCTTCCAAGAATGCGAAGTATCGATTCAGACTCATTGGTAGCAGCAATGCGCCACCACATTTGTAGAGGATAGTGTCAAGGTGAGCAACAATGCTGCAAACTGTCTCACCATAGATAGGCCGGGCGGTGAGTGAGAGAGGAGCAGCCAGAAGGAGATAGACAAAGAGGAAAGTAATGTCATTGGCGGCCAAATGATAGACCACACGAAAGAAACTGGCAGTAAATTGGTCTTTCTTCAAGCGCATTATGCACAGAACATAACAATAGATAATAATTCCAACAGAGGAGAGTGTAGCATAGATTAGAAAAGCTGTAAGACGCACACTGAAAGGAAATACTGAACTAACGCTTGCCGACTCATTCATCAATAAAACACACAAGTCTTACATCCGATAATAGGGCTGTCATGCTTACAAATACAGTGTGGCTAGCAATAGCAATAAGATGATCTGATATGCAAATAGAGGCATCGGCTTGACTGTCTAATAAAAGGAGGCAGACGCCTACGATCACCCTGACTCTGAGAAGCTGAATCAATAGCTGATGCCGAACACAACAAAACCACTCATTCCTGCTAGCAGATGAAAGTCTATAGATCCAATTAAATATGGAATAATGAAATTCGTTAGGACACTAACACCTACAGGAATGTCGTTAAACTCAGTCAGGCAAGCTAACTCAGTCAAACAGTCATGGATTTCTATACTCATATCCAGACATGGGCTAGCATTTCGGCCGATGGTGGGTAGAATTTTCAATTCCTGGGGGACAGGGGGTAGGAGCGCCTGAAGGGGGCTGATCGGGTGGTAAGCCGGCAAAGGGAAACCTTTGTTGCAGTCGCTGTTCATTCGATTTAAAGTAAAAACCAGCAGAGCTTCAGGAACCACCGAAAACAAATAAGAAAGAAATAAAATACAGTGCATGGAAAGCATAGCATGCCAAAAATCCATTTCAAGACTGCGCCGCAGGCTTGGCGGCCAATTTGTTCAGGATATTAGACGTCTTGTTTTTAGTCGTATCTTCAGGTGCAACTAGTGACTTGTTGGCTAGTGCAGCCTTGACAAAACCACGCAGGTTCCTGTTGAACAGCACATACACAACCGGATTGACTGCACAATTGATAATCGTGCCACATGTGACAATGATCGGTCCAGCGATGCGCCAGTTCAGACTCATAGTGCCCCAAAAGGTGAACACACTCAGAACCTGCACACTAGCCACAACCAACGCCTGATAGACAAGCATGCGGTCTTGTTTCTCACGTTTTTTCCTATCCTTCTCAGCTTTGCGCTTAGCCATGTCGTTCACAGCCACCACTTGGTTGTGAGTCTTTCGGGCCAAGCGGATCCGAATGTAGAGAAAGAGATAGACTGACAGATTGAGAAACGGAACCAGTGCTGAAGTTCGGACGTCGGCTTGAAACCAGAACGCTCCGTAGTCAACACAAAGATAGGTGAAATGCATGCCAGCTGGCAGAAACACTTTGATGCAAGAGATGTAGGTGTTGATGACGAACCAAAACAGACCGTACGACCAACAGCATGCCAGTGCAATGTTGAGGCCTGCCGTTTTAGTGAAAAACTTCAAGAGAACCGGGTTGGTCTTTATGCGCAAAGCTTCCAGAAAAGCAAAGTAACGATTCAGACTCATTGGCAAAAGCAGCGCCCCACCGCATTTGTAGAGGATAGTGTCGAGATGAGCGGTGACAGCACAGACTAACTCGCCATAGACAGGACGAGCTGTGAGCGACAAAGGAGCAGCTAGCAAGAGATAGACAAAGAGAAAGGTTATGTCATTGGCTGCCAGATGATAGACTACGCGAAAGAAGCTGGCCTTAAACAGTTCCTTTTTCAAGCGCATCACATAGAGAACATAGAAATAGATTGCAATGCCAATTGAGGAAAGCGTAGCATAGATTACGAACGCTGTAACGCGCACACTTAGAGGAAATATTGCTGGTGAATCCGTTGAATTGGCCATTTATGACTACAAGCAGTAGTTATATTAGTCTTCAGGCTACTCATGCGCAAAAACAGCAGGCAACCTTACTTGGCATCTCATCTGAACACCGGAAAATCTTGTCTTCTGTTCCGATTTACTCTAGCAGTAGCTTGAGGAACGGGTCAAAGAATGTCAACGTAGACATTCAATCAAGCAATAATTGCTGACCAGCAGGACCGTCCTTAAGTGCCAATCAGGACCTAATTGGGACGATTAGGAGACAAACATCAGAACCATAATTATGACGCACTAGGTAATGACAAGCCTCAGCACTGCAGAAGATAATGGACTCTGTGTGGCGCTGTCTTTGCTGGAGAAAATGCACTGCACACGAAAAGCAATCAAGTATGCGCATATTTGCAACAAAAAAGCGGTAGAGACCATCAACTGCCACCAAAGCAGCTAGTAAATGGCCAAGATGTACAGATGTACTGTTAGTACACTTCTTCTTACTGTGACACTGGGACAAGCTGTCACAGCTCGGATCAAAACAGTGCCTCCAACCGAAACCCCCAGTTCCCGACTGTGCAGATCAGTCCACTTCAAAGTGTGTGCCCTGGCCGCAGTCAAAGGGCACTGCTACTTTGAGGTGGTTGTAGGTATTCAGCCGAAAAAGAAATTCTGTTGTAGAGACAAGTATCCAGTGCCCTGCATGCAGCATGCACGTGCTAGGACTTGGTTCAAAGCTAGGCAAGTGATTTTGAACTGGCACCTCTGTTTTTTCAACAACTATGGAAACTGTTTCAGGACAGGCTGAACAAACTAAAGAGGATTATGCGTTAATCAAGCATTACACACTGTATATAAAAATAGTGATAAAGATTAATAAAACAGCTTTGGGACTTTCTTCTGAAAACCGGTCATATGTGAGGAGAAGATCAAGGCATTTGACACTATTTATGATTAAAAATCTGCAAGTTTTGGGTATATGAACTGCATTAGAAGCTGGTTTTGGATAAGTAGTTGCGGAAGTACTGTAGATCAACAAAACCCCATCCATTTTCTGGCCTGGTATACGTACATACATACAGAATACAGCAATATCATGAGATTGGATTAACCACTGCGATTGGTTATTCGAGGCAACTGCTGCGGATTGGCAGCCAAGGACCCAGTCGAAATTCCAGACCGGATGAAAGTACGCAGATTTCGATTGAACAGGACATACACAATGGGATTGACTGAACAATTGACAATGGTGCCAACTGTTACAATAATTGGACCCACAGGTCCTATATCGAGGCTAGCCATCGTCCAAAAAGTAATCAGACTCAAAAGCTGTGAAGTAGCCACTACGAGAGCCTGAAAGACCAGTAGTCGGTCTTGTTTCTCACGCTGTTTCCGAATATGCTCGGCCCTACCTCTAGCTCCAGTAAGACCACCAGGGGCAACACTGTGCGCCCTTCTAGTCAGACGAATGCGAGCATAGAGTGCAAGATAGATGGAAAAGTTAAGAAGGGGTACAATGGTAGTCACCCAGACATATGCGCGAAACCAAAACGTCCCGTAGTCTTGGCATACATACGTGAAGTGCATTTCGATCGGCAGGAATACCTTGTAACACTGGCTCCAAGCAAGCACGACGAACCAAAAAAGCCCGTACGACCAGGCACAAGCCAACACAATGTTCAAATAGAACGGCTCGGTGAAAATTTGCAATAAGACAGGCGAGGTTTTAAGCCGAACAGCTTGCAGGAAAGCAAAGTAGCGATTGAGACTCATAGGCAGCAAGAGAGCTGCGCCGCAGTTGTAGAGAATGGTGTCTAGATTGGCTATGACGTCACAAAACAAGCTGCCAAAGATGGGCTGAGCAGCAAAAGTTAGAGGGGCGGCAAATAGGAGATAGAGGAAAAGAAAGGTGATGTCGTTAACTGCTAAATGAAGAATTACACGAAAGAAGGTAGCTTGAAACTGTTCCTTCTTCAGACGCATTACATAGAGCACAAAGAAATAGACAAGCAGACCCAGAAAAGATAAAGAAAGATAGATTAGAACCGCAAGAACCCGTTCAATGTAAGAAAACGGATCGCTCATAGCTCACAAACTGATGCACAATGCAAATTTCTAGTCTCACGTAGACTTTTAATGATCTCAGTGTAGTTAGTCCCTTGTGTGTTAGCTTGTGTAGGATCTCTGGTGCTCTCATTTGTAAAACGGATGAACTCTCAGTGAGGCAGAAGATCAAGTCAATCAGTCACCTGGAGATGTCATTAGAACTTATTGCGTCTTCTTGTTGATGTGCTCTTGCAAATAATCGTGTTAGGCAGATCGATTGGGTAGCTTTAGCTTACATACATCTACAAATTACGATCGCGTGCCCCACGTACGTACGTACACGTACACATGTGATTCCATTAATAATTGGTTAAACACAGGGAAAGGTCCATGCGCTGCCGCGCATATTTTAATTAACTTTTCAACCAATTGTGTTGTTGACAGGTCAAACAATGTCTGCCAACCAGGTCCAGTACATTTTTTAATCGTAAAAATTAGAATGCCAGATTGCAAACTTCGCTAAAAACATTACCACTTTCATGACGTAGTAAAACCCCGCGACGTCGTGGCCACACATGCAGTTCGAGGAAAGGGGGATTTCCAGCAGGCCCGAATTTGCCCGAATTTCCAGGAAAATTCCCCCTCAGCCGGATCAGGCGGAGGGGGAATTTTTAAAACCCTATTTTGGGTTTCTAAATCCGCAGACAGGGTTCCAGAATCCCGGATTAGGGTTTCAGAGACCCTAAACAAAACGCAAATTAGGGTTTCTGAAACCATAAACAGGGTTCCAGAACCCTAATTGGGGTTTTCTAAGGCTCAAAATAGGGTTACAGAATCCTAAATCGTGTTTCTGAAACCATAATTGGAGTTTCTTAGGCCAAAAATAGGGGTTTTACACATTTTAAATAAAAAATAGGATTTTCTGCACGTTTTAAAACAATAAATAGGGTTTTAAAGGGCATTTTTTCACTGACAAGATAGACAGGTAAATAAACAGCGATGATGCTGACCTTCAGATCAGTGATGGGAGCGAAAACGAGGTTGGTAAGAGCTTCTCCAACAGACATGCGAGCGCCGGTTTCAGCATTGACCAGCCCTTTGATCGGCTGTTCCCCAATTGCCAAGGCAGCCCCTTTCTAAAAACTCAATCTATTGCATTTATCGCTGCTGCGCAATAAACGAAAGCCTGGAAGCGGCGAAATGGTAATGCATCTAGCGATTTGTTCTAAATTCCCATGACATCTGTCATTCAGTAAGCCCGAATAAAAAGCCTGTCAATAAATCAGCCAACCAGAGACGAGACAAAAAATTTATAGTCGTCGATAAAGCAGTAGTGTTAATAGCGAGAGCCAACACCACGAATACATACATATTTGGCAGAATCGCACAGTGAACCGATAACCATACAACGGTTATTAGAATTTTGTAAGCATTATATGGCAAACTAAAGCCTACAAGTAAGATGAGTTTGTTGGCAAGGATCACAGGGCACAAGGACTGGGAGGTGCCTCACTTGTCGGTGTTGTGCTGAGTGGTTTGTAGAAATATTGAATATCCTGGGTAATTCGTTTGCCACAACAGAACGTGCCCACCTTCCAGCAGATAATATAGAGAAAGATCATGCTCAGAATAATACCTACACATGCTCCCAAAGACTTGAGGAACGACATAGCCACATCATGACCACTCTTACACGGCCGCACAACATCCAAAAACCGGCCAAGTGGATACTGTAAATGATTTCTGGGTGCGAAACAGTAGTACTTCTTCTCATTCTCGATATTGTCTATAAGTGGTGGGCGCCCATTTCGTTCCTGAGTGAGGAATTTTAGGGAAGCCAGCTCACAGCTGCACAAGAACGGATTCTTTGAGACATCCAGTCGCTCCAGACATACAGCACCTGCAAGAGCAAATGTGGCATTGCCAAGTCCAGCCAGTCTGTTCTCCGATAGGTTCAAGGTAAGAAGACAGCTAGGAAGAGCAAACGTTTTTGTCCAGTAAATCAGCACTTGTCGTGTTAGACGGTTTCGACTCAAGTCCAAGTGCTTCAGGGTGGGCAGACTGGCCAAGAGTCGCCCTGGAAGAGCTTCCAAATCTGTGGCAGCGAGATTCAGTTCAGTGATAGTACCCAGACTGGCCAAACCATGCACCCATTCAGGGTAGCAACTGTAATCAGTCAGTCGTCTGTTAGACGAATTACACAGAGGCCTCAAAAGGCCTTTGTTTGATCCCAGATCCAGATTTCTCAGGTTAGGCAATGGCTCGAAAAACACTGGCTTCAAGGTCTTGAGTTTGTTGTTGTTCAATAGAAGCTTATGCAGACTTGGAATCACAATCGGTCCAATGTTTTCGATCTGATTATTGGAGAGATCTATTACTTCTGTCTTCAATTGCAATGGAAATGCAGTAGCAGATACTAGTGAAATTTGGTTGCTTGACATGTTCAGGACCTTCAGTGAGGGGTAAGGATATATGGCCTTTTCTCCAACCGTTTTGATGTGGTTGCCATCGATTTCCAAAATGGTAACTTTGTCCATAGTCTCTTTTGGAGGTACTGAAGGCATCATCAGCAAACGATTGCGGCTGAGCTTCAAAGTGGTCAGGTTCTTCAAAACTCCAGGCAGGACCACTTCTGAAATCATGTTGTCAGTTGCTTGCAGATATTCAAGAGTGCTGTGGCCCATTATTTCCAGCTTCAGTTCATGAATTCCGATCCCACTCAAATCAAGAGTGCGCAAGTTTGAAGGAAAAATGTCCCAGGTCTTTCTCGGGATGCCTTTGACAAAGCTGAGGTTCAAATGCTGAATGTTACTGAAGTCATTAAACAGTCCCAAAGTTTCAACGTCCTTGAATATGTTCCTTGACAGATCTAGCATAGCAGCATGCCTCAGCTGGTAGAGAAAAGATTTCTGTATTTCAACTCCACAGCCAGCCAGGTTCAGCTGCTGAAGTACCGAAAAATGGTGATTAGTCAGCTTCAAAAATCGGCACTTCTCTTCAACACAGGAACCGCTTGAAGACTGAAATACAATTCCAACATGATTGGCCGATTCAAGCCGCTCATTGTGACTCAAGTCCAAATGAACCACCTGAGGAAAATGCGTCACAGATTCGCAATAGTGCAGGTTATTTCGAGCCAAATTCAGCTTCTCCAACATGCGACTGCTAGGCATGACATCGTGAAACTGGTTCAAATCAGTGAACTTGTTGTTCGACAAGTCCAAACTCTTCAATCTGGGCAGGTGCTTGAATGAGGTGCTGGGAATATGAGTAAGCGAGTTGGAATGGAGGTCCAGCTCTTCAAGAAATGACAGTCCTTTCAAGGCATCTGGGTCGATATAACTCAGCTGACTGTTGGAGATCTCCAATCTCTGCAATCGCTCTGGTCCCGTGACAGCTTGCGGTCCCAACTCAGTCAGATGGTTGTCGACCAGTCGAACTTCCTCAATCCACACAGGCAAGCGGGGAATCTCCTCGAAGAACAAACCTTGACATGACAAGGTGTTTGTCACAGTGTCACACAAACATCCTTCCAGTTGACAAATGTCCACTTCGACGAGAGTTTGAGCCAAAGAAACAAGCAAGAGCAGCAGAAAAAGGTTTAGTTTCGGCATGTCGACACAGCACAACTGGGCAATCAGACAGTAAGACCAAATTTGGCTTTCTTGTTCGAAGGGCGCCCTTGACGCGCTCAGTCAAAATAACATTTGCCAGAGCCCGTTGATTGCAGGCCGGCCCATTTAATGCTCAGCTTGACCAATCGAACTGGCCATCCAATTTGGCCCAAATGGGGGTGGAGAGGGGTGGCCGGAGGTGGCCGCAGCTAGGAGCATCCAAAAGCCGAAACGCCAGCGGGCCGCCCAAGGCTCAGGGGACACGGACGCTCAATTTTGCTCTCTGTCACCAGCCAAGTCCCGCCAGAGCTGGCCGCCCAGCCGATAATGCCATTATTTGCCCCGTCTTTTCTCAGCTCGGGAATGCCGGCTCATATACAGCGGCAAACAAGAGGCCCGGCACAATAAAAGCATTATAGAACAGGACATTAATTTTACGGCGCACGCGCCCCGTTAAATATTGATGGCTCTATAAATACTACCTGCTCGAAAAAGCTCAGAGCAACCACTGAAACGTCTGCCAGAGGCGTGTGCAGGGGTCCGACGCACTGCTGTTGCACTACCAAACCGGTGACACTTCTGTCCACCTAAAATTTGATTGTTTTTCGAAGAGCTCTGCATGTAATTAGTGTGACCGCTTTTATGAGTCAGCCACTAAGTCAATTAACCATTCAAACGACACGCACGCGCCCTGTTGTGACAGCCTGCCAGTTGCTAGTACGGAAGAGAATTACGAGATGAGTCTGGGTCTCCCTTTAGAGCAGCTAATGCAGCATTTCTACTAGGGCAATTCAGTTAACTGCACCACACTACTAACCTTGTTTGTGAGGTAGCGCTTACTAGCCACCGCCGGCAGACGCAACACACGCTCCAGCACATCGCACACACTCAGATCGGTTGGCAGACTCAAATGACAACGAGATTTGGGAACCGTTGTGAGATTGAATTCCTAAAAGTCTATTATCTGTTTGTACGTACGTAGCATAGGTCTTTCTCAAGACAAGGACAACGCGCTGAAGTGCTCGTTGCATACATGCGGGAGATTTGGAGGTTATCCCTAGCTAGGTCGCGTCTTGGCCATCGGTAGTTTACGGTATACCGTGTGTGACGGCGGCCTCGGCGATTAGGAACCGGGGTGTTTGTTGGTTAGAGGCGATGGGAAGTAGTCGACACAAAGCCCACCCAGACCGTCCAAAGTAGATAAATGGAAACCAAATTTTAGCTGTCTTGCACACACCGACAGCAAAGGGGAGGGTTGTTGTTAAGGAGGCTGCCGGACCTCTTCTGCTGCTCTATAGCAGTTGGCTACTCCTAGCCTAGTCCGTAAGGACAAAAAGTTACAACAACAACAGCTAGAAAGGCCCAACCCGTCAAGCCCCCCATGGACTCCAAATTACAAGTAATAGTAGCGGCCCCACTACTAATAAACTGGCTCAGATTATCTCTAATTTTCAGCTTAAAATCAGCTAAAATTGCCTTTGGTTTGAATTTGGCGTTTCCACTGTTAAGTATTTAAGACAAATGTATTTAAGACAAATCGTGTGTTTTTCGAAGCGCTTTCTGTCATTTTTTGCTTGTTTTTCAATCCTAAAAGCTATTTGGTAGCTCAAAATTGCAGTTTTTACCTTCTGTTATTCAACCAAACACGCTTTACTGGAGCCGAAATTTGCAGAAATTGTCATGGAAGGAAACCTTCGAGTTTGGACAAATTTTTTTGGAAAAAAACATGCTTATTGGGTAGTTTTCGTGAAAATTTCGACTCTGTACTAAAATCATTTTTTAAATATTTTTCTCAAAATTACCTACTTTCCGCCAAACTTTCGAATTTAGAAAATTGCACTTGCCGCACAGAGCATGCAACTGTGCTTCTCTGACCGGCCGACCGTGCACATACTGTACGTATACAAAAACCGGTTCTTTACTTTCTGCGGCATTTGGCCCAGTACCCAGTCCAGGTTCAAATCGACCGCCTTTTCGCCGTCAGAACCGAAATCCCTTAGCACAATCTGAAATAAGTAAACCGCAGATACTGCAATAAACTGTTTTGGCGCCAAATTTAAACACTGACTCTGTTGTCATTGGTGACCTGGCCCACAAAATTGACCGGACACCTCTCTCTGGCGCAGATAGCTTCCAGCAGACCTTTGTCCTGCGAATTGACCAGACAAGCCGAGGACTCCTGGTACTCGGCACCCCAGACCTCACGCACGCTTAGACTAGGGTCGCCCAGGTCGAATAGGTTCGTCTCCACAACAGCACCAGCACCCTCTACCAGCTCTTTTATTACATTGCCTATACAGAGAAGAATATAAAACAGTTAGGAGGTAGACTTGGCCCAAGACCGTTTCCGCCGGCGCCTTGGTCGTGGATGGATCGGATCGGGTTCCGGTGTCCAAGCTCGATGCAGGCCCGAATCGCACGGTGTAGCTTCTGCTCCATTTCTGGGTCGCCGCGCTGAACAGCACCGAAGTCCAAATGGTCGGCTCGGTTTTCGGCGCCCTGAACCTCCACTGAACTGGCACTGCCGCCGCCGACCCCGATCCGATACACTGGACCGCCCAACTTCACTACGTACATGTCTAGAAGGTGCCACTGTAAACCCGTTCCACTCATGTTTCAATTCAAATTGTTGGGATTACATGCCCAGGAGAGCCAGTGTAAATCCGTTCCACTCATGTTTAAATTCAAATTTTTGAGATGCAAGCTTAGAAGGTGCCACCGTAAACCCGTTCCACTCATGTTTCAATTCAAATTGTTGGGATTACATGCCCAGGAGAGCCAGTGTAAATCCGTTCCACTCATGTTTAAATTCAAATTTTTGAGATGCAAGCTTAGAAGGTGCCACTGTAAACCCGTTCCACTCATGTTTCAATTCAAATTGTTGAGATTGCATGTTGAAGTAACACCGACTGTAGCAAAATATACATACAATTTCCGTGCAATATACAACACTGCCTCAAACCAGTTTCTGTGCCATCACGGAAAACTTTATGCTTTCCGTGGTTTGTACTGTAAGTGTAATTACAATATTAATACATGTAGCTAGGGGTGGGACTGGTACTCGGTGTTAGCAGCTCCGGGCTAGCCCGGTTCGGTGGTTGGGGGTTAATCCGCCATGAGAGAGTGAGGGAGGAGGGGTCCAAAATTTCAAAAAGCTGCAAAACGCCTGAAAATGCGATTCTACCGCTTTGGAATACAAGGCTAAAAATTGCATTCTTGAGCAGTCAAATCTCATTTATGAGCACATTTAATTTAACAAGCATAAAATTTGAGAAGGCCTTCTAAAATACCGATTTCTCTTACACATCAGCAGTGGAAACGCCGTTTACGGCCTTTTAAGCGGACTTCACGATAAATTGCCTTTTGTCTTTTTTGCAACATGACACTAACGGGTTGACTCAAATGCGTGCAAAACGATCGATACCTTGGCTAGGTGTGTCCTTGTGTATCTGGTCGTGGTCGATCATGCCAACTCCAGCGCTGAACATAATCGGCTTGACCCATTCCAGTCGCTGCCGACTTTCAGGCAAAACCATTCCAAAGGAGCGGGCGAAGCCTGCCAAAACCGGCTCTCCAAACTTGTTACCGTAATCCGAGGCACCGTTGCTGGCTTGAATTGCGATCTAGAACGAAGACCCTTTAACAGAGATACATACACTCAGAGAACTAGAATATTAGCACACCTGAGCTGGAGAAGCAAAATTGTTGGGATACTGTAGAGTCTGGTCTTCCCAGGGCAGCTTGTAGCCGGGCAAATTCAAATTTCCGAATGAATACCCAGCTACGCCTGCTATTTCATGAGCTCCCCGACCTGTAGCGTGCACATCTCTTATGCGCCCACCAGTACCTGTGGCAGCGCCTGGGAATGGACAAACGCCTGCAAGGCAAACAATACAATGTAATTAGGATACGTACAGTACTTAGTCGTTTCCATACAAGTACTAGGGGTCGTCCCCTAGCTAGAAAGCCCAACCCCTTCACCCCCGAGCCCCGAGACAGTTTAGGGCCCCATCCATACATGGGCCGGGGGGTAAGGGGGTATACCCCCTCGGCCGGCCATACCCCCCTCCCCCACCCCCCTCCCGGTGGGAGGAAATTTTCGCTTATTTAAGGCAAAATAGGCGTTTTTTGGCCTTTTTTCGGGGACCCCCCCCCCGAGGTCCAACCCCCCTACCCCCCTTCCGGATTTTTTCCGGCCCATGTATGGCCCCATCCAAACCAAAAATACAAGTACAAGTAGTGGTTCCAGTACTAACAAACTGGCTTAGAAATCACGAATTTTTAGCGTAAAATTAACTTGAAAAGCCTTTGGAAACCGACAGGTGAGGGGTTTGGCCTTTCTAGCCCAGGGGAGTAACCCCAAAACCCCCTAGAACGTGTATGAGGTACAGTACGTTTAAGTAGAAATGCACTTTGTCCATTACATACATATGTATGTACATAGGTCTCGGTTGAAAGGGTACCATATGGTACCACCTGAGGCCTCGATCGAAAGGGTACCATTAAGGTACCGTTTCCATATATGCGTACTGGTACCATATACATATGTTGTTATTCCCCTGGCTGTTGTAGTATGGTAGAGCAGTAATTAGTTTAGTCACTGTAGCCACAGGGTGGAGGGGTAAGGAACAACGGAAATCCTGCATATCTCGCTGGCTAAAAGATCATCTAATCATAGCCATTCAGCTTGAGTAGCCATGAACAACAGGTCAGGCCCAGCGCTGGACTATCAAGCATTCGTCTCTCTAACTAACATAGTAGTCAGTTGGTGTGCCATACCAGGCAATGTTCTGGTTTTGCTGGCCTTCTTCAAGTACAAACAGCTACGAAAGGAAGAATGCCTCCATCTGATAACCGGGTTGGCATTCACTGACTTGTGGACAGGTATTGCAATACTATCAGCTCCACCTATTGTAAGTGTGCGGTGCAGTGATGGGAAAATCACTCAGATATTTTGTGTTCATGTGTACGTTTCAGCCATTGGTGGCTTTATATACAATCTGGTTCAACGCCTGGTGTCCGTGGGTTCTATTCAGAACTACAACAAGGGACTCTGCCTTCTGGCAGGGTTTGGCCAAATATCCGGCATCAAGGGCGGCCAGCTGATGCTGCTCTTCATAGGCTACGACCGGTTCTGTGCTCTCAAAGATTACATGGCCTACAGCATCAAAGAGCATGTGCCCTTTGCAAAGCGGAGCTTTCTATTTTCCGTAGTTTGGTCTCTGCTCGTTCCTCTGAGCATGTTTGTCAAGGTAGACCTCTCGGAAAAGCCCCAGTACTGCAGCGTAGGTGGCTCGGTGACCAAGGGCTTTAGCTTGTTCTATCTTTTCTCTGTACTGATGGTCAGTTCTGTCATTCTGTTCTTTTATATCAGCTGTCTTGTGATGTTGTTTCGTTTCAAAACCTCAGCCGTGAGTGCAAACCAAGCACTGCAACAACGGCTTAAGGTGACAAAAACGATCGCTATCGTTCTCTTTTTCTACACGGTTTTCTGGATTTTGCCTAATTTTGCGTTCACACTGGCTCTGTTCACTAAACAGTCGTCAGTGGTCAGAGGACGCATTGGAGCTCTGATATCTGCAGGCTCGTGCTACAACTGTCTGGTCAATGTGATCGTTTACGCGGTCAAACATAAAATATTGCGTGCGTATCTACTGCGTGCACTGAAATGCCAAAGTCCAGCTAAAGTTAACGCTTCAAGTGGTCAACAACGGGTGCAGTTCCAAGCGGCCAGACAGAATCTGCGCTTCCGTTCTGACCTCAATTAGGCTTGCGGTAAAATGGCCGCACTGCTAGTCATTCTATCTGTACGCTACATACGAACTGCGTAACTCTATTGTAAAGTTTTTAAGTTATGCATATGCACATTCGATTACATTTCACCATTGCACAGCATCAGTTCGTATGTGTGTAGTTTCGGTAGTGTGGTTCTACTATTGTCAGCTTAAAAACCAAGATAAAATGTCCTGGACAGCAATCAATACAAGCAATATCAAGAAACTGAAATCAATCCTACGTATCGGAAAAGGACTGCCTTTATGCGTGTCAATTGTCTAACGTACAATTGTACATTTTAAAAATGAGCGAATTCTGTCTTCTTGCGAATAACTCCTTATGGGTGTGTGTTAGCGTTGTTTGCCTCATAACCAAAGTTGTAGCGGCGTTCGAGCTCTGTACAACGGTGAAAACTAATCTGCGCAACCTTAAATTGTAACGCTACTTTGCGCAACTGAAAAAAATCAGGTTTTTCTGTAGCTGAGCTGAATGCGATTTTTTTCAGTGAATCTGAATCTACAGACCATGGGGATTCCGAACACGTATTTATATTTATCGTAGGTACAATGGTTCCCAAGTTATAGACCCTATATGTATACGGGCTTACCCCTCTCTCATAATATATGTCCTAGGGGCCCCTTTGTTTCTATTTGTCGAAGTTTCTGAAGACACCCTCGATTATAAGGAAAGAAAGAGACGAGCAACCAACCAGTTTTGGGCATCTAAAGGTATTAGTGGGGAAACGGCAATGCTCCACTGTCTTTATCGGATACGATTTGACTTGTTGGCGAGCCAAGAAAGCCTTCGACTTAAAATCAACGAAGAGTCAGTGGTGGAAAAGGTTTTTTGTTTGATATGGCACACTTACAAAACAAGGCCTCCCACCAATTGGTAGCTGTTATTGTTTTGTAATTTTTGTTATCTGTCATCCAGTGATTTATAACTGCATTTGTGATAAATACTACTGTAGGTACGTGTATGTACAATAGGTGATACGATTGACCGACTATTTATTATTCTTCGAATTAGGCACTTACCGCCGTATAAGGAAGCGGTACCATATAGCAGTCCGGCACTTTACGCCGTTAACGTACTGGCAGAAAAAAATGGTACCACCACAGTGACCGAACGTAGAGGTACCACATATATGGTGCCAGTACCATAAACGGCGTTAAGTGCCTGACTGTGTTACTTAATTGTACGGCTCTGTTTGGGTAAGGTGTATAGTCGGAGATACGACCTATGTAGCCCTCCGTGCATATTCAGATGAACTTGAAAAGTTGGAGGGAATATAAAAAATTAAATTCAGGAGGGGCATGGAGGTCGTCTCGGGGTTCCAAAAATGGTCGACTTTTCTTTTAAAAAGTTTTCCTCATACAACCGAGGCCCCGGCAGACTGTAAGTGTGATTCCGGACGGCGGTACCGCAACACAGTAAGGCCAGTCTGTACCTGTAGGGAAGTTGTGAGTTTCGGCAGTGAGGAGGATATGTCGGAAGCCGCTTTCAACTATTAGCTGACTGCTAGCGCACGGCTCTTCAGCCACCAAATACTCCACCTCGAAACCTTCTATGGCGCTAAAAACTCTAAGCACCTTACTTGCACGTTGACGTACGTATGTGCATAGTATAACAAACAGGTACAGCTCACTGACCGACGGAAGTTCTAAGTCTGTCTGGCCTAATTTTTAAAATCTGCACAAATATGGAGCCGACGACTAGAACTCGCCAAAAACTAAGAAGTGAAATTTTGGTCTACAAAACAAACTAGACCTCAAATACAGTTATAAACAGCAGTTTTAGAAGGCAGTTTTGGGCAAAAAATCGCTAATTTGGGCTTAGAGACAGCTAAAGCGAGCTGTTTTGCAGACAATTTGAGCAACTACAGTAGATATTATTGAAAGTATTAACTTTTCATTCGAACACGTACATTGCGTCTGAAATTGTAAAAAATAGCAAAAATTTGCCGAAAAACCACGCGTTATCCGCCGATGGGGAGGAGGGTTGGGTGTCTGGCGCCGGCCGGGGGCTCTGAGCCCAAATTATACGGAGGGGTTGGGCACTCAAAAACGCACTGCTAAAGATCGTCAAAAAACGTTTATTTAAGCTCAAATACAGTTAACAAAAGAGGTGCTGTTTTACTGGCGATTATAGCAATTTTAGTTTACGAAATTCTAAAAAACTCGCTGTCTGAGTAGAGTACCTGACCTACATACCTGCTATTGTCACAGAATTTAATGAGATTATTGTCGTTGGAGTGGTGTTGGGTGGCGATGACCATTTCAAGAAGAGATTGGTCAACTGGCTGCCGGTCCAGTAGCATTTTCCCCTTGAAGAACCAGTGTCTGCAGTGTTCGCTGTTAGACTGAGCCAAGTCGAACAACTCCACATCGGTCGGACATCGCTTCATCTTCTCTTTGAACAACCAACTGTAGTACTGCAGCGCCCACGGATCAAGGGCCAGACCTACAGTACATACAGTATAATACAGTTCTATCACTGGCTACATACAGACATGGGCTAGCATTTCAACTGAGGGTGGTAAGGCCGGCACAGTTGGTGTAGTGGTTTAGGCCGCAAAGCCACTGTGCGCGACGTCGTGCACTCATCCTCTCTGCGCAGCAAGTTTCTTGCCGCAAAGAGTTGGTCCTCGGCACAAAGCTGCACCCAGGCCATCGAAAGCTGGTGACAGCGAGTAGGTAAAATGGGAACCGAGTGGATCTGCCTAAGCACAGAAGCCGCTCCACAAAGCATGCCGCGTAGGAGAAGAAGATGTACGATGCCAGAAGCTGTCTGAGAAACCAACTATGCCGGTAGCCTTCTGGCATATCGGGCACCGGCAGCCGTCGGGAGCTGTCAGCATCACGGCATCAACACGCCGGGGACTCTCCTGCTCCTGGTAACCGGCGCCCAGCAGCATGGCTAGGAGTGGCTGGCAGTGAAAGAAGGGCAACGTCCGAAATGACGAATTCCGGGGTGTAGCGAAATGGACCTCGTCACCTCGAGTCTGATCGTAGCCGTAAGGCCTCACACATCGGATCGGATCGGAGGGGTTGTAAGTTTTCAAATCTGAGATGGGTAGCGTCGGCTGATGGGGGGTTGAGGGATGGTAAGTTAGAAAGTCAGATTTTTTACTAAAATCAAGGTTTTAGGCTTATTTTTCGCTAAAACAGGTTAAAATAAACTATTCTGAGCTCATTTACACCTACGTACTTCTGTCATAATTTTCTACAAATTATTCCTGAAAGTTCCTGATGGCTTAGCGACGGCCTGATTGGTCTTTTGTCACAGCCTGAGGGGTCAACCCCCTTTGCCCATGTAAGGAAGGGTAACCGGCGGCTCTGCCCCTCCCCAGCCGACTTTTCTGGCATAAAATAGTGTCCAATAAAAGAGACCTAGTTCTCTGTTGGCAGTCTCCAGACCGTTTTCGGCGAACACGTCAACTAGACGAACAGATTCTCTGCACTTGACCGAGTCAAAAGACTGAGGAGGTGAAAAGTATTGGCACTCGGTCATTCGGTCGTGCAACGATTGCACCATGGTTCTACTAATTTCTTCCGAAAACGACAGCTCTTTCTTGCTGGTAATGAAATAGCGTAGAGAACGTTCTAATCGATTGACTTGTCCGATTCCAGCCGAACGACACACAGAAACTGCATTGGTGGAGAAGGCTGTGGTGAAGGACAATCTGAAAGACAGATGTAAAGGCTGTACAGGCTAAGCTAGGATTCGCTGCCGAATTTTGAGGGAAGCGGCGTGTATTTCACTTATCATGACGCGCTGATTATTCGATTTAGATACAGTGACACTACCCCTCACTTATTTGGAACCGCCTCTAATCAGCACTGTGATCAGGTTTTAGGCTCCTACGTAGGTTCGGATGAATAAACTTTAGGATGA
Organism: Sabatieria punctata; assembly: GCA_030248155.1. Taxonomy (NCBI): domain Eukaryota; kingdom Metazoa; phylum Nematoda; class Chromadorea; order Araeolaimida; family Comesomatidae; genus Sabatieria; species Sabatieria punctata. The sequence goes on along the minus strand of JASANB010004367.1, from coordinate 17,236 downwards.
CGTAGACTCGCTTTTAGATTCAGTCTTAGTCATAAGACTGAATTTCTGAATTTTAACACAACATTCACACTAGCTCAAAATTTAACTCTGAAAATGTTGGCCAAGTCCTTCCTTTCAACCACTAGTTATGCACTTCCAAATGCTCACTTTGACGGCGGACACGTGAAGTGCATAACTAGTGGTTGGAGGCAGACATGGGCAAAGGGGGGGGTTGGCCCCCCATCAGGCTCTGATCTACCCCCATCAGCCGGCCGCTACCCCCCATCAGGAATTTTTGGGAAGAATTTTGTATAGAAAATTATGATAAAAATATGCCTGGAATAGGCGTAAATGAGCTCAGAATAGCTAATTTTAATTTATTTTAATGAAAAATAAGCCAAAAACCCTGATTTTCGCCAAAAATCGGACTTTTTGGCTTACCACCCCCTCAGCCCCCATCAGGCGCTCCAACCCCCCTCAGGAATTGAAAATTCTACCCCCCATCAGCCGAAATGCTAGCCCATGTCTGGTTGGAGGAAGGACTTGGCCAAAATTTTCTTAGCCGAATTTCTGCTAGTGTGCATATTGTGTTAAAATTTCAGCAGGGCAGGGGCAGCGGGTTGCGGAGTCTGAACCGAAATTTTGTGCGGGGGCTGGGCACTAAAAAGGCTCAAAAATCGCAATTTTTCGGCTAAAAAATCGTCAAAAATGCAGCTAAAATGATGTTCTACAGGCGATTTTGTGTCTATATTTGCAAAAATTTGCTCAAAAAATTACTTGCCAGAAGATCGGAGGGGGTCGAAAAAATCGTCTCAGCCGGGGTCCCCATCAGGGAGGCTGACCAAAGTCGGGTGGGGGCAGCAGACCCCCCAGACCCCCTGTCACATGTAGGGCACCAGTACAAACAACTGGCACAGAAAACGCCAATTTTTAGCGTAAATAAAATCTGCTTCAAACGCGCTTGTTGTCTCCTAGTTGTATGACTGTACTTTTGCCTGAAATGTAGTAAAAATAGCAATGCAAACCTGGGTCCAATTTCAATCAAAATCTGTCTGTCAGGATACTGAACGTTGATTAAGGATCGACGTTCCAAGTAACCGGTTCCTAGCGGCTTTCTTAAAAGCCATTTTAACCGGTCCGACCAATTCTGACAAAATGCTTCGACGTCCACATCGTCGGCAAGAATAACATGATAGCAAGCTTCGCATTCTACTGTTAAGTGGTCTAAGCCGCACTCTTTCCATTTTTGGACAAGTCGGTCCAATTGTTTCTCTGATAACACGGGAGCGGAGTAAAAGCGCAGGATAGGCATCGAAAACTGCAAAAATGTGCCGGAAACCAAACTTGTAGCTACCGTAAATCTCAACCGGTCTAAATGAATTGTTTTTTAATGAAAGACAAAGAAAAGAATTTTGTAAAGATTACTGAAATTTTTTCCAGAGGCATTTGCCTTAGAGTCAAAACAAAAGTTTTCAATTAAAAGTTTATTCGCCTCGGAATAATCAATATACTATAGTTAAAGTACGGCACCATGGGTACTCCAGCCAGTCCATCCAACGCGCGGTATGAAGGGGTTCATTTGAACCTTCAAAAATCATACCGCAATGTCGTACCATTAATTTGCAATTTATGAGCGAAAGTGCGGGAGGAACGTGCTGATAACTGGTGGTTTGTAAGTGCATTCCAATGCTGCACAACACGAAGGGAAAAGAAATGTTTGCGACGGTTAATTCTCGATTTTTGAATGAGGACCTTAACATCATTGCCTCTGGTTCTACCTTGTCGTACAGTAAAGAATTGAAGAAAGTCCAAATTAATAAGCTGCTTGTACATTTTTAAACACAAATTTATATCTGTTTTGTCAATGAACAAGCGCGACTTTATACAACCCAGCAGTTTTTTATTGTAGCAAACGCAAAAATCACCCGATTTGAATGAATCCTTTTTGAATGAAAGGCAAATTCCTGAATGAATGCTAAAATTTTTAGTAAGATATCGTACTCTGATTACTCCCTGACGTCATAGTCAAAACAGATTTTGGCAATGAACAAGAGCCATTCCGTTGCACTTAATTAATATACGGTAGTTACTGGCCGAAAAAACACCATATAAAGCAACGGAACCAAACGCCGAGAAATTGGCGAAATAATGAAAATAAGTAATACTATACTATCGCGATTCTACAATTATAAAACGTACCAAGACAGAACTATGTGAGAATTTTTATCACACCCAATAAAAACCATAACAACACCAGATAAAACGGTAATTTATGTTGCACATATTATGGTGCTCTGGAGTATAATAATAAATAGACGCATTTGCATTGCACGCAGACACAAACAAAACAAACAAACAAACAATAACAAATGCACCAAGGAAACGATCACACTGTGATAAAAAAACCAATTTCTCTCCCTAGCAGCCGCTACAACAGCACAACAATAACAAAGCTTGTTGGTCTATTTCAAGTTCGTCCAGTAGTACTTCACTTTTTCGTAATATTTGTCGCGATTTTCGTAAACGTATTGAGCCGAGCTGACAGTCCAGTTCAGACCCTCTGCAGTTTTCTCTGAAACAATTAATTAAACAACCGATTTTAACATTTTCTCAACATTATTGTATCTAGCTGTACAGCTTGAGTTGTACTATCTAGGTAATAACAGTACGTACCGGCGCCCTCTCTAACTCTTTCCGAGAGAATTTTTGACACCCATCTTTGAACTGCTCAGGTAAGTAATGTTTACAGCAAATTTTTGAATTTTTTAAATTTCATTCAGACAGAAAAGCAATACTACTAAACATTGCCAGTTATGCAGCACCTCTTAGCTGCATCACTGAAGCTGAACCGATAAGGTTGATAAAGTTGAATAAGATAACGCACCGATAACAAATTTGGTGGCATAGAAAGCATGATTGGCAGCATAGCGAGTTCCTATTTTGGCTTGGTCCCAGGCCATCAGCGCGTACTTCTGGCTCAGCTCCCTTGAGCGCTGCACAAACGGTCCTCCCTCGCGCCACACCCACTTTCTTGCGTCGTTCGTCTGCAACTGATAGTTATCTGCTGATAGGACAACAGAAGGATATAACAAACTGCCACTTAACGCCGTTTTGAATCTCTTTAAAATTTTGGACCCCCTCTCCTGGCGAAAGCCCCCTACCCTCTCTCACCAGGTACCGTGGATCAGATTAGATTAGATTTACTCTTTTGTTACCACTTGGGCAACGGGCCCACAAATCGCCAGACATTGACATATTATGCGGCCCTAAAACACACTTCTCTACTCATCTAGACTATGTCAAATGAACTGAATCAAATTAACGAAACATTAACAATTGGAGGCTTTGGTCTTTGCACTCCGAATACAAAGCCTGCGGTAGTCTACAAAAATATTATTTTCGCCATTCTCACGTCGTAGCCGCAACTCCTTCCGCAAGTCAAAAGCTTTCTTGGCTTGCCATGGCGTCAGATCACAACCAATGTAGACAGATGCGTACTGGGGCCTTGCAGACAGAACTGTTCTTTTTCGTTGCATGACGGCTTGTTTAGTCACTTGGTCTTTCAATTCCACCACAACCTTACGATTCATGTCCGTACCAACAGTCCGAATGTTCAAAATATTCCGGCAGTCAATAGACAGCTCAGAAAACAGATCGTTGACGAGTGGAGGGATGTCCTTACTGTCTGTGGTCCGAGTGAAAAGTCCGTTAATGACAAGATTTAGGCTGCGCCGCTCACGTTCTCGCATTTCTCGTTCCCAGTCGCAAATACGCACCAGCTCTGAGTGCGCTTTGTCGTAGCAAGAGGTCGGATTAGGCACAGGCAAGCCATTTCTGGCAGTTTGCAAGACAGAAGCATAGGTTCTCTTTGTCGCAACCGCTGACAGTTTATCCAGGTCGGCTGTGACCTTTTCCAGTTGATCCGTGAGGCACGACACTTTGCTGCAGAGAGCAGAATAGTCATCATCAGGAGGACCGGAAGCAGTCATCGTAGCCACTGACGGCCAGTCGTCACGGTCCATTTCTTTGGAGCGAAGTCTCTCAATTAGGTCAGAACAGTCTGGGCAATTCAAAGCAATAAAGTTGGCTTTATGTGCAAGACCACAGACCTCATCACAGTACTGGACGGATACTCTCGGAGGAATGCTCCCCCGCAAAAAGAGCATCTCACGCATTTTACTGGGCCAGAAAAGATCTTGCAGCCACATTGAATGCAAGTTGACATTAGCGAAAAAGAATTTGCACGGCTTTTATGACAGGAGACAACAGAAGGAAAGACAGCAGCTCAGTGTTAAAGGCGGCCAGGCAGAGCGGTCAGACAGGGCCGCCGCACGCGGTCAGCACACGCAGTGTAATCAGGTATACCTGTACCTGTACCTGATTATCAGGTAGATTTCCAATACCCACCTGATACCTGATCGGGTACTTTCGAACTGTACCTACCTGATTTTTGGTATTTTTGGACTGAAACAGGTACAGGTAGTTTTCGTTTTAATTAAATGTCATCAAAAGATTGATTTGGTCTTTACAACAAGGGTTTGGAAGGCTATTTTTAAAAAATCTTCTTGCCCTCATTGGATACTGGCACAACCAGGACTGCTCAGACTATAGAAACTGTTAATTTCTTCGAACTCTTCTTGCTATGCGAAGAGTACCTTTAAAAGCGTATTTTAAGGCTACACAACAATTGCCCCCCGTCAATTGCCCAGCCACAATTGCCCCTCCGACAATTGCCCACCCCCGATCATTGCATTATGAGCGTAAGCATTTTTCCACTGCTGTCTAAGCTAAAGTACTAACCCTAAGCTAACACTAAGCCCATGCCTAAGCACTTGGCCTGAGCGGTAAGCACACTGACCGACTATCACCAATCAACACTACCAGACATTCCTGTCACACCCTGTAAATAATTTGGTGAGTGGTTTTAGCATATTATGCAGTTTTGCAGCGAAAAATCCCTAAAACGACTGTAACTAAAGTGCTTTTAGCCGGCTTTCAAGCCCAAGTTGAACTTTGGAGCGATTTTACAGCTATAACATCTGGATTTTAGCTTTTTTGACAAAATACCTGATACCTGTATTTTTGTGAATACCTACCTATACCTGATATTAGGTACTTTCTCAATACCTGCCCACAGTATCCCCAGGTCGGCCCGGAGCTGTTACATGTATGAGCGGTACCATAAACGGCGTTAAGTGCCTGATTGTATTAAGTTGGGGAGGAGGAAAGCCCGGCCGGGCCCATGTTTGGCTGCAAGAAGAGGACATTTTAGCTGCATTTCAGACGAAACTAGTGTCGTTTACGAATGCACTTGCCGACTATTATTTTTGTACAGTATTAGGATTCTTGCGAATTTGGATCAAACCTGTTTACATGTTTGGGCGCACCCGGAATGTTATTTTATAAAATAAAAATCTCTAAAGAAGGCTTCTGCGAAGGCAGAAACTAAACTTGCCCTTCCTTCACTGAACACAAAAACCACTCACCGTATCTCTAGTAAAATTCCAGACAGAGAAAGCGGCAGTTTTGGCGGTGCCGACATAATCCAGAGATTTGACAGTTTTCCAGTCCTCATAGAATCTATCCTTCACCGCTCCCCAGCTTCCCTGCGCCGCTTTGCTCAGACTTTGCGCGCCAGATTCAGGGATTTGTCCGGTTGCCGTCAGCATATAGAGGTCGCGACACAGCGGAGCACTACTGGGAATCCAGACCTCTCCACTGGAGCAGTTGTGATAGATGAGAACAGCGGTGAATGCAGAAATTAGCAGCGCGCCCAGCAATAAATTTATGAGCAGCACAAAGACAAACCAGAGACCTAGAAAAAAGGTATATAAAAGGAGGTGCTTAACAAATTAGCAGCGCCGCTAACCTGACAGCAATTTGCCGGCCATGCCTCTGGAGTGTGTGGCCGAGTTTTTCATAGGAGACAATTTCTGTTTACGCTCGGTCGACTTGAGACTGGGCTGCTCTGCAAGAAAACAAAACAGTAGTAGTCTGTTGGCTGCAGAGAACATCTGTTAACAGCAGCTTAACCGTTAGCTGATTGATTGTCTAGCGCGCTGTTACACACGGCAGGCACACTACCAAGCATGGATGGAGGTCTACTAACGCCTGCCAGCCTCCTACAATATTGATCTGCCGAAAAGAAACGTTTCTAAAAGCAAACCGAACGCCGCTAACAGTCATTATTATTATAGCGGCGCGTTTAATAACGCAAATGTAGGCTTGGGAGCGTGCTCTCAGTCAGCAGCACAAAAGTTCAGTCAGTTTAGAATAGCTGCGAAGAAAGGTTTGCTGAGCAAAGAGATTACTCGGTCCAATTCAATGAGCGGCCAAATGTGGCAGGCAAAGCGCAGTTGTTAGTGGCCTCTATCTGTTAGGTGTCAGTCTTGGGCATTTTGCTCTGTTAATTTTTGAAAAAAATTACTTAAGAATGGCCGACACTAAGTGTCGAATATTTGATTGCAAGCGGCGCGCGATTATGAGAACGGAATTCAACCAAACTTCACACAAACGTAGTGGCAAGACTAACTTAGACCCTTGCCAGTCTTGACCAATATCCATTGAAAGACAGCGTTTATTCAAGAAACCGGTGCCGGTACCTAGGCTAGTGGCACTGGCACCATGGTCATGGGCAGTTTACATTGTCCCGTCTGTCACGGCGGTCCCGGCACCCATGGAAGCGGTGTGTTTGTCGGGTCGAAACCTGTCGAGCGATGGGAAGTAGTCGACATAAAGCCGACGAAAATCACCAATGGCAAGTAGATAAATGGAAACCAAACCTTATCTTCATACATGTACTAGGGGGTTGGGGGGTTATCCCCCTGCTGGAAAGGCCAAACCCCCCCTCACCCCCCCCCCCGAGACAGGTTAAGGGACCCCCTCCCCCGACCAAAAAATACAAGTGCTAGTAGTGGCTCCAGTATTAACAAACTGGATCAGAAATCACTAATTTTTAGCCTAAAATTCACTTGAAAAGCCTTTGGAAACCGAATTTGGCGTTTCCACTGCTGATATTTAAGAAAAATCGGTGTTTTTGGAAGCCCTTTTTGTCATTTTTTGCTTGTTTTTAGCTTTAACATAGCGACTTTTAGCGTCCTTACTGAAAAAACGTGCTAAAAACGCATTTCTAGGCGTTTTGGAGCTTTTCGATATTTGGGACCCCCCACCTGGGCGAAACCCCCCTCGACCCCCCCCACCTGAGGAAACCCCCCTACCCCCTCCCCCCAGGTCGGCCCGGAGCTGTTACATGTATGCTTAGCTGTCTTGCACACACCGACAGCAAAGGGGAGGGTTGTTGTTAAGGAGGCTGCCGGGCCTTCTATCTCTTCCTGCTCTATAGCAGTTGGCTACTAGCCCAAAAGGACAAAAACTTAGAACAACAACAACCATTATGGACCGGGCACGGCGGTGGTACCATCAACGCCGTAAGTGCCTGACTGTTATAGCACTATTTTAGTGTCAAATTTGATCGAATTCCGTTGACATAGTGGCAGGCACGCAAACATGGAAGAGCAGGCTGTAGATAAAAAGCAACTGAACAGAAAGCCCACCGGCAGAGGGAGAGTGTTGAAGGTGGTTGTTGTCGTGTGTCTCGAGTCTGTCTTGTCTGGCCTTCGTTCTTTCCTGTTTCCTTCTCTCCTTCTCTTTCTTCTTAGCTGCCTGTTCGGCCTTTTGCATTTCGATTTCGGCTTCTAAGCGCTTCGCTTCGGCCTCTGCAGAATTTTAACCAAATCAATCAGTAGCGCACAAGCTAAGCAGAACACCAAAAATGGAAGTACCCACAAGTAGCAGATATTATTGTCACTATTGTCTCACGCAACAAACCCGACTTACTTCTGCTAGCCTCAAGTTGTTTCTGTCGCTCTCGTTCGTGTTCCGACTGCACTCGCTGCATCTGAGCCACTATCCGAACCGCACACTGCTTGCATTGCTTCTCGTCCAGACAGTCGCCCGCCACTCTAGCCAGCTCCTCGTGCAGAGGATTGTCCTTCAGATCGAGCCACTTCAGCTGACGCAGCTTGGCGAAACTCAGAGGCAGCGTCTGAATAAGCGCTTACTACTACCATTATGGCAAGATATCTTTAGATTAATTATGATGTTAGGCTTAGGGGAGGGGTGCAACCGACTTCCGAATAGGAAGTATCCATTTTCCAAACCGAATAGTACAAGGGCAAACCAGACATGGGCAAATGGAGGCTGAGGGCTTTGACCTCCTCTAGCTCTGACTAGCCCTCTCAGGAATTTCTTTGACGTGGGCCGCCGTCCAATCAGAACAAGAAAATTTTCAAGAATTACCTTTCAAAAGCACATTTAAAAGGTAATCTTGGCGTGTAACAGACATGGGCTAGCATTTCGGCTGATGGGGGGTAGAATTTTCAATTCCTGAGGGGGGCTGATGGGGGGGTAGGAGCGCCTGATGGGGGGCTGAGGGGGTGGTAAGCCAAAAAGTCCGATTTTTGGCAAAAATCAGGCTTTTTTGGCTTATTTTTCATTAAAATAAGTTAAAATTAGCTATTCTGAGCTCATTTACGCCTATTCCAGTCATATTTGTATCATAATTTTCTATACAAAATTCTTCCCAAAAATTCCTGATGGGGGTAGCGGCCGGCTGATGGCGGGTAGATCAGAGCCTGATGGGGGGCCAACCCCCCTCAGCCCCCCTTTGCCCATGTCTGGCGTGTAATTAACAAAAATTAACAGTTTCAGAGTTTGACGAGGCCTGGTTGGGCCGCTGCCCAGGGCAAGAAAGTTTTGAAAAATCCCTATAATTTTCCCTGACCAGATCTGAAATTCCCTGACCTCCGCGATCATTTTTAAATTCCCTGACCCGTATGAACCCTGGTCCTACTTACTGGGAGTTTCATGTTTTCTTGCCATGCTTAGTTTGTTCTGGGGATAAAGGGTATATCATTGTTCTCACTTGTAGGAATCTGAAGTTTTCAAAGTTAAAAGAGCGTTGAATTTATAATTTGCACAAGACCCTGTTACATGTATGGTGCTGGCTGGTAGCCAGGATGCGGGTGTGCGTGATGGGCCCGCTGTGTGGCCTAACGCAGGGCTACGGACCCGCCCGGACAATCGATCCAATCCTAGACCTTGTTGAACTGTCAGGCAAAGTCTAACTTGAGTGGCTGGCAGCGGTTTAGAAACTGCAAGTGCCACCCGGATGGCAGAAGTGTAACCGGCCTTAACTACAAGTAAGTAGAGACCTCTAGTCTGTTCCTGTACAAGTCGAGGTGTTGAAGGCTCTGGAGGTCTCCGAAGTTGTCGGGCAGAATGGCCAGTCGATTCTGACTCAGATCCAACTTGACCAAGTGGCTGAGGGAGGCGAAGTCTGCAGGCAGCGTCACCAGCCGGTTCACCGACAAATCCAGCCACGTCGCTTTGCGGAGAGAACTCTGAACCAATACGTACAAACATACATGTAACAGGTCATCCGCCTACGGGCGAGAGGGTTGGGTGGGGGCCGGCGGAGTCAAAATCTGGGGGTATGTGGTAAGCAGACATGGGGTATTATTTCGGTTGAGGGGTTGGCCAAATTGAGATGGTAGAGGGGATTCAGATTTTTTAGTAATATCAAGGTTTCTTGGTTATTTTTTCGTTAAAATAAGCTAGTCTGGGTCATTTACACCTTAATCTAACTATACTTTTAGGTAAATGTATAGTTTCCGGGCGTAAAATCAGGAACCGACCCCAGATTGAAATAAATACTTTTAATGATCATAACTAATTGTAAATTAACAAGTTTCATCGATAAATATCGATTATCGATTATTTTTTTGGCTAAATTCCAAAATTTCAAAATCGTCTAAAATGGTCATGTTATATATCATTTGAAAGCCCTTCATCTGACGAGTCTAATGATCACTAAATCAGCATAGGGCACGCCCCCGGGGGCCTGTTTTGCCAAATATAAAAGTAGTGTTCCGACGATATCAAAATTCGTCGATATTCGATATCGATATCGATATCGATATTTTCAACTCAATATCGATCGATATCGATATCGATATCGATATTTATAGTTATGCAAGAAAATCCGAAAATTTGATAGAGCAAACTGCTCTCGCTGCTTATCAGTCAAGTACTGATGCAATCAGCGATCTGATATCAATTAAGCAGAGAATGGCAGAAAAGGTAGTGGCCCTTCTGAAGCCCTTCAATAAAAGGTTGATCCTCTCAGGCCTATGCTCCGCCCTCATTAGACATAAAGAGCTCAGACAGAATAGCGTATTTTAACTTATTTTAGTGACAAATAAGCCAAAAAATCTTGACCTTAGTAAAAAAATCGGACTTTTTTGCTTACCATCCTTTCGACCACCCATCAATCTGCCGGTACTACCCCCTCAGGATTTGAAAATTTACCACCCCCTCAGCCGAAATGCTAGCCCATTTCTGCTTCTGCCCTCCTGCTCCTGCTTTTTTTGTTTGTTTTTTAGTTTCACTGACCTTTCAGACAGCTCAGGACACCCCTCGCTCTTTTCGGACCATTCAATGGGGTAGCCCTGCCTACAAACAACCCTGCCCTTTGTTGCTGCCATTAGGTGCTTAGGCAGCGCCGGTTCGGTTCACATTTACCTACTGGCCATCACCGGCTTTTGGCGGTCCGGTTTGGGCTTTACGTCCACTACTTCCAGTCGCTTCGACCAGCTTCGAACCCACAAACAATGGCTCTCACGGATGCCGGGGTCACCTTGACACACGGGATTGCATAACTACCCGTGGCCAAGACGTGACAAGTGTGCGGAGTGAGCAGCTCTTCAGTGCTGCTGCAGGCATTTAAGAACTAATTGTTGCTGTCAAAAAGCTGAGAATGCCGAGAAATTGATGTTTCTGAGAGCTATCATGCCACTGTTAGGTTTTGACTACCATCGGTCTCTGAGTTGTCCAGGAAAAACTGTTTTTTTTTCAGTTCCAGAGAGATAAACTTGGTGTCAGTTTTGTTTTTGCCCTACTTTCCAACCCGAAAAATATCGAAAATATCGATGCGAAATATCGCGATATCGATATCGATATCGATATTGGAAAAAGGGTCGATATATCGACTTTTCGATATCGATATCGATATATCGTCGGAACCCTATATAAAAGTACCCCTAGAGACGCATCAGTATAGGCACGCTCCGGAGGGCCTGGTTTAAAAACATAAAAGTACCCCTAGGGGACGCATCGGTATAGGGCACGCTCCAGAGACCCTGTTTTAAAAACATAAAAGTACCCCTAGGGGACGCATCAGTATAAGGCACGCTCCGGAGGGCCTGTTTTAAAAACATAAAAGTACCCCTAGGGGACGCATCAGTATAAGGCACGCTCCGGAGGGCCTGTTTTAAAAACATAAAAGTACCCCTAGAGACGCATCAGTGTAGGCACGCCCCCGGGGGCCTGTTTTGCCAAATATAAAAGTACCCCTAGGGGACGCATCAGTATAGACACGCTCTAGAGGGCCTGTTTTCCAAATATAAAAATACCCTTAGGGGTACTTATCACTATACTGATGCGTCCCCTAGGGGTACTTTTATGTTTTTAAAACAGGGTCTCTGGAGCGTGCCCTATACCGATGCGTCCCCTAGGGGTACTTTTATGTTTTTAAACCAGGCCCTCCGGAGCGTGCCTATACTGATGCGTCTCTAGGGGTACTTTTATATTTGGCAAAACAGGCCCCCGGGGGCGTGCCCTATGCTGATTTAGTGATCATTAGACTCGTCAGGCGAAGGGCTTTCAAATGATATGTAACATGACCATTTTGGACGATTTTGGAATTTTGCCAAAAAATAATCGATAATCGATATTTATCGATAAAACTTGTTAATTTATAATTAGTTATGATCATTAAAAGTATTAATTTTAATCTGGGGCCGGTTCCTGATTTTACGCCCGGAAACTATACATTTACCTACTTTTATCTTAGTTTTGTACGCAAAATTCATTCAAAAAATTTCTGAGGGGGTAGAGGGGACCTGAGGCGGTAGCGATCAGCCCTCTCACAAAAGAGCACGTACGAGTTCTTTGACAGGAACGTAGGAGAGTTCTAGCATGCTGAGGTCAAGTTGGTGTTCGTCGAGCCGTGACTTCAGCTCCTTCACCGTCAGCGACCCGACTGCCGCCATCGCTACACTCACTAATTAATTAGAGATTACAACAACAAACAATCGATACTAGATAAACAACTGAATTTTCTGCGCGCAAAAAAGACAAACAAGAGCACGGGACCAATCACTGCCCCCCCCCTTTTTCTGAACCGCGCCGCAGTGTGCGGGCGGCGGCAACTTTAAACCATCCCGCTGCCGCTGCTCTCACTGCCGGCGCGCTGTTTTTGCTCGCTGCTGTACGGGTCTGCCTGACTTCAAAGAAATCGGTGTCGAGTGCAAGGTTTTGAGTTTTGAATTGCTTTCTTCGAAGGAACAGCGCCGCTCTGAATGTGATCATGCAGACAGTTCTTGGTTTGCGTGTAAGATCGCTATTAAAGCCGACGGCCGGAGGATTACCGCAGCTGGCTCGATCAATTCCTGAAACCTTAGCGCTACTGTAATGCATACGTATCTAAAGATATGCATAGTAGGTGTTGTCTTGTCAGTTGACTAACCTTCCATTCTGACCGTATCAACTGAAATAAGATGGAGGAAACAACGCAACGGACGACGACGACCACTGCGTTTTGGCATGTTCAATTGGCTACGAGTTTGCTGTTCCGAGTGTTTAGCGGTTATATGAAATAGTGATGCAACGGGAGCGAAATGCCGGGATTCGGGAAAACCGGGATTACTGGGAAATGACAATACTGGGAAATACCGGGATTACCGGGAAATCGATCAAAACGCCTGCAGCATTGTTTGTTTAGATTCCACTGTCCTTTCGGACAGCTCAGGACACCCCGCGCTCTTTTTAGAGCCTTTCAATGGAGTGCCTGCCTACAACATGCATGATAAACCATAAATATTTTCAACATCCGGTTTAGCATTCCAAATGAGTGGAAAACTAAAATAATCCCGTTGCACAAAAAGGGTAGTTTATCTAATGTAAAAAATTACCGTCCAATTAGTCTGCTGTCTTCCAGTAGTAAGGTAATGGAATCTTTGATACGTGAAAAACTGGTAGAACATTTGAAAGCAAATAAATTAATTACAGATGCTCAACATGGTTTCTTGGCCAAACGGTCTACTGTAACTCAACTTTTGACATGCCTTCATGATTGGACTTTAGCTTTAGAAAAGAAACAAACTATAGATATAATTTATCTGGATATAGCAAAAGCTTTTGACAGTGTATCTCATCCTAAACTGATTAAAAAACTGAGAATGTTTGGGGTTGTTGGTGGCATGTTACAATGGATAGAGGCGTATTTAACGGATCGCAGACAGCTAGTTTCAGTGGGAAATCAATTTTCATCTGAATGTGATGTTAAATCAGGGGTCCCGCAAGGTAGCTTACTTGGACCAGTCTTGTTTTTAGTGTATATAAATGATCTTGAAATAGTGTTAAAGTTTTCTCAGCTAAACTTTATGCTGATGATGCCAAGATCTATTTTGCGGTTGAAAGTAATCAAATAAATGATTCCTTGAGAGCAGATTTAAGGAACGTATATACCTGGGCTACCGAAATGCAGCTGGCTGTAGCCCTTCAAAAGTGTTCAGTTCTGCATTTGGGTTACGGTAATGCTGAAACAGAGTACCATTTGGATAATGTATTGATTCCTGCTGTGCGCAACATAGTCGACCTTGGAGTTACAATTTCAAATGATCTAAAGTTTTCATTGCACTGCCAAAGGATTTCAGATGATAAATTTGATCTATAAAACTTTTCAATCGCGTGACCGTTGGTTCTTGTTGCGTCTTTACCAATCATTTGTACGTTCCAAATTAGAGTATGCAACTGAGGTTTGGAATCCCAGTTTTTTTAAAGATATTGATCTTGTGGAGAGAGTGCAGCGTCTGTTTACCCGTCGTTTCCTGGGTTGCAATTTCTGACTTATCCAGAACGTTTAAAAACACTAAATATAAAATCTTTAAAAGAACGACGCATACAACGTGACCTAATAATGGTTTACAAAATCATCAATGGTTTGGTGGATGTGCCGGTGGAGAGCTTTTTTCAGTTTGCACCTGTGGTTGGAACTAGAGGGCATAATTTAAAGCTGTATTGTAGGTATACACGTTTGGATTTAGCTAAGAGCTTTTTTTCTAATAGAGTTGTAACTATTTGGAATGCATTGCCTACGGAAGTTGTCAATATACGCACACTCAATGGTTTTCGAATAAAGATATCTGAGTTAAAATTCGATAAGTACATAAAGGGTAGGGCTTTGTAGCCGGACGAACGGCCCAGCCCACCCATCGTCCTGACTGATCTTTATTTTGGTTTACTGGACGTAGTAAACTTTACTTTACTTACTTAGCTATTGATGCCATTTCTAGTCGGTTTTGGCAAGGGTTTTCTCTCAGAACGGGCTAAACTACGTACAGTACACTGTGAGATCAGATTTATGTTGAATGGGTTAGTGAGTTGGTTTGGCATGCACCAGGCAGCTCGACGTCGATTGGACCTAAAGAGTTGTGTAAGAATAGCTAATCAATGAGTCGCTTTGCTTAATTGAAGGCCTTTATGAAATTAGAAGATTAGAACACAAAGTTTACGGCCTAAACCAATATAAAAGTATTTGGAACAAAAGGAAAAGCTGCAAAATATGGCTGTTCGCTCAAATTCAGCAAGTTGCAGTCATTTGAAAACTTATTCAAAGTTTTGCGTGCCGCTAGTACTGGCAAAAGAAAGTTGGGTATACAGTATATGTCACTGAAATACATAGTATCTGCAAAAAACTGTCAATACTGCTATAAAATATATTTCCCGGCATTCCCCGGTATTAGAGAATGTGTGAACCGGGATTAGAAACCGGGAGTGAAAATACCGGGAATTTCCCGGTTCTTCGGGAAATACCGGGATCCCGGTTGCATCACTACTACATGAACACCTAGAACTTGCCTTCTTAGATGTAGTCCTTGCTAAGTTTTTTGTCAGCCTAAGTCAGTCGGACTGAGATCTAAGAGGATTTTGGATTTCAGGCGTAATCCACTTGCAATGTAAAGTGTGTGGTGTGCGAGCACGGGCAGCAAAGCGAGGAAAAATCGATTGAAGATCACGCGCAATTAACCAAGTCACAGCAGCGGAGCAGGGTGGTTTAAATTTGCCGCCGGACGCTGTTGCGCGGTTCAGAAAAGGAGGCAGTGATTGGTCCCGTGCCAAACAAGACATATAGCGATAGCGAATGCAATGCACGCACCGATTTGATTCTGCTGCCGATTCGGAGAAACAGCTGGCAGACGTTTAAAAGCCGCCAAATTTGAAAAATTAGCTACTATGTACCTGCATTGTTTCTTTACTCCTACTCGCTCTGAAACCCTACTGCCCAATTTTATGCCATAATTAGAAGTTACAACAGTCTTCACGATTACTGCAGATTCCAGCTTAACTATTAGTTTCTTGCTCATTTGAGCATACTGTACGGTTTTATACGGTATCGAAAATGCTATACGGTAAATGGTATTTATATACCGGTCCCATTCCTAGTCTTGGTCGAAACGGGTCTACACATAGGTACCGTAGTTGGCCATCACTGACTCGACTAAGAACAAGACGTCACACGTTCTCTAGGTATACTGAATATACTTGACTAGAACAACTACCGTACTACACGTACTGTTAAGATGGATTCATACTAATAGTGCAGAAAAAGATCGCCAGGCGACTTTTCTGTAGAAAGTTTGTCGCTCGGTGTAGTCAAACACTTTAGCGACAAAGGACGGTGAAAACCGAATTCCAAATTTTCAGCTGGCCGAGCGCTCTCCTCTATAATGCTGGTTGTTTCGCACTAAAGCATATTATTTACACATTCCTACCACTGAAAATTCAACATAAAAAGGCAGGCGACAAAAAATAGTTCAATTTTGTAAGCTACACTTTTGTAGATCTTTGTCGCCGCGCGCCGTTCGGGCGTGCTTCATACTGAGTTTTTCTACAGAAAAGTCGCCAGGCGACCTTTTTGTACAAAAGTATGAATCCACCTTAAGGCTCAAAGCCAAGCTAATTCCTACTAGTAAGCCTAAGCCTAAATCTGAATCTAAGCTCTAGCATAAACCTTTTTTTGCATTACAATGCGTGTGACTCCAAAAATGGGCACGTCATTTCCTCTTGCTGCTATTTCCGCAAATTTTCACCAAATCGGCTGAAGTTTGGAACATGGGATGCCAAAGTCGGGAAATTTTCAATATTAACGTTTGGTACACCAGGCTGGAACTAATCCTGAGAAATTGAAGAATATGTGAAATTTGTTAATTTCAGTGCCTCTGCGAATAGCGTCAAGAATGGAAACTATTCTTTTTCTTGTCATTTCTGCAGATCCGTATTCGCCACATGTTCTGAAATTTGGAGTAACTCTGCAAAACTGTCAGATATTTTATGTGTTAAAATTTCATGCATTGAGATTGACACAGTCTTATGAGAAACTGAAGAATTCATGAATATCTGCTTTTTTGAATGAGCAGAACAGAAAACAGATCTTCAGGATAATGCTTAATTTCTCAACACTGTGCCAATGTTAAGTTATGAAATTTTAAGACATTTGGTTATTTCAGCCGGACTTAAACCTGTTCCGTTTTATTGGACTTACTCAATAGGTTAAATTTCGAGTTTTCTTTGGATTGCGCTAATTTAATGATTTCATGTTTTACACGTATTTTTCAAACTGAAATGTCGCAAACGAAAGTACACTGCCTTGTAAAGTCTGATTTATGTTTTTCACTGCCAGTAGAAAGGCTTATAGCCAGTTGTTTTTTGGAAATATTAGTGGACCTGATGAAACTGAACCTATTGTCCAGGTTTATTAGACGACGGACTTGAACCTGAAATTTCGACGTTGCATTTGAATTGAACCGGAATCTATTTTTTAACCCCGGACTTCCACCAGTAGTATGCACTACTGTATGCAGTAGTTTTGCCAGAAGAACTTCAGCAACCAAAATGCAAATTTGAAAACAAGACCAGAGTAATAATGGTTTTATCGGTATTAGTACAGTAATAATAATAACTGCTGTCAATAAGCAAATTCTCTTATTCAGAGGTCACTTGTTGATCCAAGTAAATGATTGTAGCGTTTTCTGCCGTTTCTTCTGAAACAACTTTTCAACATACAGTATACAGTCAGGCACTTAACGCCGTATGGTACCGGTACCTTTTATGGTACCACCACAGGCCCCGAACGTCG
>JASANB010004366.1:0-26020 GCA_030248155.1 Sabatieria punctata | reverse complement strand
CGGGGACCCACACTGTCCTCCAAACCGTGCAAAACTGCATCATATGACTACAACAAAGTGCTGCGTTTAAAAGAGTAAATGACAGCATCAGGACCCTACATCCAGGCAACCTATCAGATTTATAACAATAATCAATACCTTCGGCCATTTAGACGGTGTTGATGCAGACATTCCACTCAAATCAAAACAGCAACTAAGATAACGGTGGTTTTCCTTCACTCTACCAATAGCGTTTGCAGCGTGCATGTTTAAGAATTCACAAGCAAGTACGACCTCGCCTTCACAACCATAATACTTTCAGGATGTGTCAGCAGTTAATTTACAAAGTCAGATTATATTATAACGCTTCAACAACGATTTTACAGCACTGCAGTGCTCAAATTGCCATTACCTAACGTGCTAAAAAGGGGAAAATGGCCGTGCGTGACACTAAAGTTTGAAGGGCCATAACTTGAAAACTAGAAGAGATCCAAAAAATTTGACACCAGTTTTCGAAAGCACATTTCATGGGCTATTTTGTGTTAAATTTGTTGCCGGATAGCTCGATGCCACGCATGTGAAACATATGTATTTCTGAAGACGTGTTTTTCGGCCTAATCTCTGCAAAAAACTGCTTGTCAAATCGGCAATTACAACCCGACTCGGACGTCGATAGGTGCAAATGAAAGAGCGTCATTGGTTCTATAAATGTTCCAGATTTGGTGAGGATTACTTTAAAAATGCGCTTACGGCACCCGGTCAAAGATGGAAGTCGGTCAAAAATCGGCGGGCTCGAAAAAGCATGGTTTTTCAACTTTGGGCGCCGATTTCTCCGGAATGGGTGGGCGCCCAGCCGAACCGGCTGGGTTTTGTAATATCCACACTTTAGTGGTTCAGATCAGCGAATAAAAATGGGGGGTCAAAAAATTCCATCCGCCGCCCTCATAAGGCAACCTGCCCGATTTTTTTTGCAACGCCTCTTAAGGATCTTTGAAAGTAAATGCGCCAAAATATGAATCTAAGGTAGGCCTACTTACAAAGTAAAATTGGTAGCAATCTTTCAAATGATGACCTAGAAAACTTCCTTTTTTCTATTTTTTCGTTTTTTTGGTAGTTATGATCGTCGTTTAAAAGGGGCCACCGTCCTGGGGTTTTAATCCCAATCTTTCTAACTGTACTTATTCTGTAGCTAGGGTTATGGTCTACCGAACCAGCCTGTCTATGCCTATGACTTTTATAGCAAGTGGGGTAATCGGCTTTTCAATCGATGAAGTACATATGATGCCAGCATATGTCGATATGACGAGTGCGCGTAGGCGTAATCTGACATCTGAGGTAGCATGCAACAATTGGTTGTGGATGTGCTGGTGTGTTGGTGTGTAAGACAATAATGTGGAAGTCAAAGACAGTTGTTTGTTACCGTGTTCTTTCATGTTTAATTAATGATTTACAATTTGCGTGCGCACGTTAAACAGGGTTTGTTCCGAGACCAAAACGCGTAATCTGAGGTAAAGCTGAATATTTCATGCATTAATTGGATGTTTATATGTAAAATAATAATCAATAGATCATCAACAGTCATTTGATACCACATTCGGTCGTCTGGGTTCAGAATTTGAAATTCGAGTGATCTCCACCCACACCTGTGGGAGTGTGCGCGAGCGCTGTCGTGTGGAGCGCCGAATTTAGAATTGGAGAATAATTTGCAGTACATACCGCCACGGCACGAAATAAATATAAACTCAGCCAAGCCCAGGCAAGTCTCGTTTCTGGAGAAGAATCAAAACAGGCTCCCATTATATTGGAATGGCTGTGTAAGGTGTAGTGTGCTAATTAGATTAGGCGTCGATGCAGCTGTTGTGTGTTAGTGTGCCATGACTAAAAACAAGAGTCCCGGGCCTCCTCCGCGGCGTCCGCCCAAGTCGGGCGAAAGCAGGAAATCGTCGTCGAACGCTGCCTTCCGATACGGCTTGATTGTGCTGATTTCGATCGTAGTGCCGGTCTCGCTCGCTCTCATCGGTTACCAGCTGCACGAGCGATACGTAGTCTTGCCTGCCCAAGTCTCCACTGTCTCCGATCTGCCCAGAGTGTTGGGTGCAGACGAGTTTGGCATTTCTACCGACCCGGCCATGTTCTGGGGCACCTACGGCTCAAATCACTACTTCGGGATGCGAACGCGCTCGCCCAAAACACCGCTGGTGGGTCTGATGTGGTTCGAACAGCCACAGAGTCAACAGGTTCTCATCCCCCGGGTCAGGTACCCTCACTTTTTTACTACTGAACTCAACTGACACCTTTGTGAAACGGTCGCGAACGCTTGCGAACAAACAGAGTTGCTTAACTTGTGTCGACTCAAGCCTCAAGCAAACACAAATTTTTATTGGAGTTTAGACAAACAGAATGTCAGTGTTCGCCTGAGTGGTGATTGCGATTGGATAAGTGGTTG
This sequence comes from Sabatieria punctata, assembly GCA_030248155.1. Lineage (NCBI taxonomy): Eukaryota > Metazoa > Nematoda > Chromadorea > Araeolaimida > Comesomatidae > Sabatieria > Sabatieria punctata. The sequence goes on along the minus strand of JASANB010004366.1, from coordinate 23,595 downwards.
ACGTGAAGTTTAAAGAGAGAATTCTGTGTCTTTCAGGCACTGGTGCGACCAGCAAGATGAGTTAGTGAGCTACGGTTGGTTGGAACACGATGGGCGCACTTTCGGATCGCAAGAACTGATTGATAGACTGGTCACTGTTCGCACGGAGTTTGTCAAACGTCCAGGAGGAAAGCACGGTGGAGATTGGACTGCACGAATCACTGCCTTACCTAATGTAATCAGAGAGTATTTGGGTGCATTTACCCAGTAGCGTACAGAGAGCGCCACCACTTTTGGGGGCGGAATGAACGAAATAATCTTCCAAAAATGAGAAACCCGCGTTCTTTTACAAAATTTTTGTTTGAAATTTTACACCTCTGAAAAATTCTAGTTTTGCCAATAAGCTGATGCCAAATTTCAGCAACACATCAGTAACGAAACAGTGGCACTGCATTCCTTCGTGGTATACATTTCGCTGGGAGCGTCCGATTCGGACGGCTCTTATTTGCGACCACACATAATCGGACCACAGTACCTGACCTATGTGGACTACGTGGACGGCTACACACCAGAGCTGGGCGAGTTTAAGCTCAAGTTCTCCAAGAAACCGTTGAACGTGGTGGCGCGGTCTTTCCTGGCCGCCAGGCTCGACCCGTTCCCGGACGCGCGTCGCTTCAAAGAACTGATTATCAGCGGAACGGGAGTGCTGGAATTGAAGGACTCTAAACTCAGCCACTACCTAGGTCTAATGGGATATCTGCCGGCCGGTGCACCGAAAACGGAGAAGCCCAACTTTGTGGCCTTGCAGATAACTTTCAGCAAAGCCACTGAATTCGATATTGTCTTTGAGTCCGGCAGCTACACCAATAGAATGGAATCGCTGGAGGGAGAAGCATTTGCCGCTGCACTCAATCACCGCAGAGAACAGTTCGACGAGAAATTTGAGAATGTCTTTGGACTCAAACAAAAGGTTGGCTCTTCGACTTTATACTATGACTTTTTTTGCTGGGGTGTTGGCACGGTGGTACGTGTGAAAGCGAATTTAGAAAAACTCGTCGACCTTCAGAAGTTTAGCCAATTCAGTAGTACACATTTGGAATTTTTGATATTTTTCTCACTGGCCTTCATGGGGGGTTCGGGGGTCTGTCCCCCCCCCCCGACTTAGGCCAGACCCCCTGGATGGGGACCCACCGACACAATTTTTCTGTTAAGTAAATTTTTTGAGCAAATTTTTGCCATTTTTTACAATATCGTCAGTAAAACAGCACTTTTTAGCTGTATTTGAGCCAAAATTAGCGATTTTGACGATTTTTTGCATTTTTTGAACGCTTTTTAGTGCCCAAGCCCACCTTAGAATTGGGCTCAGACCCCCCCCCGGCCGGCGCCAGACCGCTAACCCCCTCCCCTTCGGCGGATGACCTGTTACATGTATGCTGACCTTGATTCTTTATTGTAAAGTCCACTTCTTCATACTCGTTCTACAGTTGTAAAAAATAGTCTTGAAAGCCCAAAAAGCTTTTTTGATGGAATTTTTTCTAAATTCTTTCCAGGCATGAAATCATAGTGTTACAGTCTGAGAGTCGATATTCTACCTGAAGCATTGCTCATAGAGTGGCTGTTGCCCTTCAAAACCTATCTTTAGGCGTAGAATAAGCATGAAATTGATAGAACTGCACTGCTAAAGTATATCTGAGGTAAAATTCGGCGATTCCCCCACTAAATTTCCATACTGTAAATAAAATAAATTTTTTTCGAAATGAGCCATCAAAAAAGTGTTTTTTGAAAAAATGTGCCTAACAACACTAACTCGTTCCGAAAAGATTTTGTGCAGTCCAGTTGCTTCCTAGTCGCAGCGTGTAGATGAGTTATAGGCACGCTGCAAACCAACAAACTCCAGCGTTAGAGGTAGGTAATCCTGTTAAATGCAGTATTCTTTAACTTTACAGCACTAAAACTATGATTTAGGAATGCCTATCTCTCAATATCCAACGGCCTATAAAAACTGGAAGAAAAATGGCTGAAATTATTGAGCTACTTTTTGTAGATTTCTGTCGCCAGCGGAAGCAACCGAGTAGTGTTTGCGATTTCGTAATTGTAGAAAAAGCGTAGGCGGCAACAAAATTCTGCACGTGTATGAATGCACCGTTACTGCACTATTTAACCTGGAACAACCGCTTTAATCGATGTTGTAGAGAAGTTCTGCTTTTAACCAGGTTTCCGATTTTTTAATGGTTGACCTTCGCCCCTGAATTTAGTGAACTTTAATTTAAAGCTTGGCTCAGTCCAGACATACAATTCTACTACGATGCTTGCGTTTCAGAATTATCCAGAGTTTTTCCAACAGATGGGCAAGTATGCGCTTAGTAACATGCTTGGCAGCATCGGATATTTCTACGGATCCAGCAAAGTCATCTCCAAGTACAACTCACAGGTAAAGAGTGTTCTCTATTTCCACTAACGTACAGGATGTCAAAAAAGTTTTCCCAAAAGTAAAAAAGTGAAACTTTTCTGCAGCACTCTATGTGCAGCTTTAACCTTCCAAAATCCACCTTGTCCATTTGGAAGAGCAAATACCGACGGCAACAATTTGCTAAGTTTAAGTGCGAAACAGTTCTGTTCGCCTCTTTTCTTTCTTAGTTTTTAGTTGGCGCCTTTTGTGTTCTTCTTGGTATACAGGTTGTCCGGAAAAAAACGGAATTTTGTTATCTTTTAGTTTTCGATCTAATTTGAAAGAAAGCGCAATGCCGATCGATTGGTTGGTTGCCGGTCAAGATCAGACCACCGAGTCGGGTACTGTAACCGCTTATAATGAGCCAGTTCACCACAACGATTTTCTCCTGTTTTTTTTTTCAGTTTTTTAATGTTTTTTTATAGATTTTGCCTTAAATTCGGAACGGAAAGTGCATGCTAAGTTTTTCGCCAAAGTTCGGTGCCTCCAGTAGTACCCGACTCTGTGGCTTGTTCTTAACCGGCGACCATCCAGCCGATCGGCCATCGCGCGCTCTTTCAAATGAGACCAAAAGCTAAATGATCAGTCGGCTGAAACTAAAGCTGTAAGTAAATTCCTTTTTTAACAACCTGTGTGTTGCTGTTCAGTTCAGCAGCGCCCTTCGCAATCTAAGTAAGACATTCTGTTTCGACAATACAAAAAGCTTAGTGTGTATTTTGAAAGGGTTAAGAGAGAGTGGTTTCAGCCAGTCACTTACGGTCCTCACTCACTCTTCACCAGCGTGCCATCTCGACCGTTCTTTCCGCGCGGTTTTCTCTGGGACGAAGGGTTCCACCATTTACTGCTGCACCGTTTCGATCCCGAGCTCTCTCTCCAAATGCTCGGCTCCTGGCTAGATCTGATGAACGTGGAAGGCTGGATCCCCAGGGAAATGATTCTGGGCGCCGAGGCCGAGCACAAAGTGCCGGTGGACTTCGTGGTGCAGCGCAACGACGTCGCCAACCCTCCCATGTTTTTCTTTCTGCTCAGTCGCTTTATGAACGACAACTCGTTCGCACAGTCGCACAAAGACTATCTGAGCAAGATTTACCCGCGTCTCAAACTCTGGTACCACTGGCTCAACTCCACGCAGAGTGGTTCCCTTCCTGGCACCTACCGATGGCGCGGACGCAACGACAGTACCACTCTGGAGCTGAACCCGAAGACACTGCCCTCCGGTCTGGACGACTATCCCAGAGCTTCGCACCCCACCAAAGACGAGTACCACTTGGACTTATTTTGCTGGATGGCCGTCGCCTCCAACGTTATGAGTCGCTTGGCTGACTTGAACGGCGACGCTCTGCACCAAACACAGTTTCAGGTACTCTCTAACTTACTTACTATTTCTGTAAATTATACATACAATGTAAGTACTCAGATGAAAATTTGAATTGTTAATTTCATACATGTAATGTTGTAACAGGTGGTGGTGGTAACACCGAAGGGTGAAGGGAGTTGGGGTTCTGGCGCTTTCTGGTTCTGGTTCAAAAATTTGCTCAAAAAATTACTTGCCAGAAAAATCGGAGGGGTCGAGAAACGGGAGGCGGTATCCCGATCGGGGTTTGGTCTAAATCTGGTGGGGCACCCCTGTTACTTGTATGGTTAATTTGAAGTTGTATCTGCTTAAAGAACTGGTAGTTTGGAAATTGAATTTTTTAGAAGAAATGTTGAAATATGTCGGTTTTGGAAACATTTAAATTCACTCCTTCAATAATTTTTTAATTCTTTTGTCAAAGTTTATGGGCCGAAAAATAGAGGGATCTGTTTGTTAGGAAAGGGGATATTCCGATTTCTAGAGTACGAACTGGTATTGGATATAGCGGTGTTTGCTCTACACCTACAGTAATACTGATTGCGACCATAAGAGTCTTTAAAATACTGGTCCATTGTAAATTAAGCCTTTTTGCGGAATTAAGGGAAGGCTTTTTTGCGCTAAAAGTTAGCAGAATTTAGGTGGTGATTTCTTTTAGTTACCAGTAAGCTTAGCTTTCTGTCTTCCTTTAAATGTAAAAATCTGATTTCTGCCATTTTAGTGATACAGATATGATTATATTTATCCAGCTGAGCAAGTTTTGGGTATTGAGGCTGTCACGGTGTTGAGTTCATCCGGTCTCGTTCGCACTATGCCGGAACTTGTGGCAAGAAAGAGGGGTATAAGCGATCTTTGGTTGATGATAGATTTGGTAGATCTCGTGAAAGCCAGCCAACCAACCGCAGTTCAGCGCACTCCTTACAAGCAGGCTTAATAGGCGTGCCGTCGTATTAAGTTGTTTTAATGTGTTTACACTTCTCGCGCGATAGCTGGCGTCAGGGGTTGTAGTAAACAAAGTGCGAAGGTTTTAGGAAACGGCCTTTCTACTAAACAGCCACAAACACATGGACACCACGTTCTGGAGCGACAAGACCAGTCGTTACTGCGACTACGGACTACACACGCGTCACGTCAAACTGGTGAAACCACAGCCGCGCGTCGGTCCCGACGGCGCGCCTCGACCCCCTCCCAACCCGGACATGGTGAGACAGGTGTTGCGCGAGCCAAAACTACGTCTGGTCTCCGATACATTCGGCTACGTGAGTTTGTTTCCGCTGTTCCTGCGTCTGATGCCTGCCAACTCTGCCAAACTGGGCAGACTGCTGGAGCAGCTTACCGACCCGGACCTGCTCTGGTCGCCCTACGGTCTGCGCTCGCTGGCCAAAACGTCGGCGCTCTACAACGAGCGCAACACCGAGCACGACCCTCCCTATTGGCGCGGCTCGGTATGGATCAACATGAACTATCTGGCCTTGTCTGCGTTGCGCCACTACGCATCTCTGGAGGGGCCGCACAGAGAACTTGCCTACAAGGTCTATGGAGAGTTGCGCGGAATTGTGGTGGGCAATGTGGCGCGCGAATTTAAGAGGACCGGCTATCTGTGGGAGCACTACAACGACGAAACGGGAAGTGGAGAAGGAAGCCACCCGTTTACTGGATGGACTTCGCTTGTGCTTTTGATGATGAGTGAAGAGTACGACTGATCGCTTGGCAGACAGTTTGTGGTTAGGTTATTGTTTTGCCTATTTTTTAGCGTCTTTTTCGCTCTGCGGATCAAGATGAGTTGTTGTTTAGTGGTTATTATCTCTGCTTGACTCTTCTTCGGGTTAATTAATCCAAATTATTATTATCATTTCTTCTTGTCGTGTGTTTCTGTGTCGTCCGTGTTAGTCGCGTAGTAGTGCTTGAGTTTTGTTAAGACTTTGTTTCTGTTTTTTGTGTTTTCTCGCGTGGGCTGGTATCTGATGTGCCTAAATATACACGTTTTACTGTTCAATACCGATAAAATCGACCGTCCTGTGTTTTAATGCTGAGGTTTCTATCCTCTACCGGTACTTTTTTGGTGTCTCATTTACCATGGAGACTAGGCCTGGCGGCTTAAGCTACTGGTACTCAGTAAAATGTAAAAAGTTTCTGTTTGCACAAGATACAACCAGAATATGGAATCTTTTTGTATCTGAAATTGTAAAAAATATCGGTGGGCCTGTGTTTGGCCCTTGCCTGTGAGGTTAAACCCCCTGTTGCATGTTGCGTATGTGAGTATAGTTTATACTTTGCTGCGTACCAGTACCATGCGAAGTACAAGACAAGTGCCTGACTGTATGTCTAAAAGTATAGTATCTAGTCTAAGCTGGGACCAACAATGGAGGTTCGTCGGGTTCAAAATTTGTTTCTTCTCTCAATGTCATGGATCTATATTTGGGCTTTCGCCTCGCTCTACGCTCAGATTCCCGGTAACTTGTCAGACATACTGTAAACTTGACATGATTGTATTCTGAGCTTCTGCAGGTCTGTATGGTGATAATGGTTTGATGCCGGTGCGCTCGGTTCTCCATTGCGACTCCGACAATATTGTGGACTGTTCGTTGACCGGACGGCGCCCGACGCTGTTGCATTTGTTGGTGCGCTGGTTTGGGGTGTCGGCGTCGCAAGCGCTCGAACTGGCGTGCTGTTTTGGAATTGGATTGGCCAGTCTTACCATCCTGTTTGCGGGTCTGAGAGACTGCATCAGCTATCTGACACTTTGGTATCTCTACTTCTCCTGCTTCCAAGTGAGTTGCTGACTCTTTTTCTACCTATGTTGCGGTCATGCTAAAAGTTGTTCCAAGAATGTATAAGGGAAGAATGTTCCACTGCGCTGCCGGCCGCTGGCAGAGCGTGCCCATGCGCTGCAACAAAATTTCGGGAGGGTGACCGAATTTCGGTCCCCCTCCCGAACGTTCGGGAGGGCGACCGAATTTCGGTCACCCTCCCGAAAAACTCTTAGGCGCCGTATTGCAATCGAACCCGATTTTGGCCGCTCGTGGCCGCTCATTGTCGTATCACGATTATTGAGAGCGAAGATTAAGCAAGAAAGCTAACACAAACTGAGGGAAATATACAATAATAACATTTCATTTTGTTTGTTACTCAGCCACTAGGGATCGTCCCTCCTAAAACGAGTTTCTTCTAAAAATACATGGTATTTCTTGCGCCTGCAAAGAAAATGTATCGCACGATTTGAGAGCGGGAGGCGTCCTCCTTCCTTTCTTAACGCCGTTTCACCCTCATCCCTGGCTGCTATACAATTGAAAGTTTGCGTAACACAGACTCGACTGTATCGTCTTTTTCGACATACTCCGACAGCGATTTCTTTTTCTCGGAGTGGATGGACGCAAATCATTATTAATGAAAAGTTCTACTTAATCAGTTTAATGCTACGTATAGCCTTTTCTGATTTTTAGATCGAGTTACATGCTTGTAAAGTCAATCATAGTAGAAAAGAAGCAAGGAAAATGCACAAAATTTTGGCTGCATATGTGTATGTTTTATGCGTTAGTTTTGTCACCAGTAACGCATACCAGTATATAGTATGTTAAATACATGTTTCTATCCGTTGTTCAGCCGGATATCAGCTGATTATTTCAGAGATTATTTATTTATTTTCTTAAAAAACTCGCGAGCGGCCAAAATCGGGTTCGATTGCAATACGGCGCCTAAGAGTTTTTCGGGAGGGTGACCGTTCGGTCACCCCCTCCCGAAATTTTGTTGCAGCGCATGGCCACGCTGCTGCAAGCGGCCGGCCGCGCAGTGGAACATTCTTCTCTTATACATTCTTGGTTGTACCATTATGTCGAGAAATTCCTGATTGGTTCCCTGCATCTCTAGCGGTTACTGTAGGTTCGAAACCAATTTGACTGGAATTAGACTTAGCAAAGCCCAACCCAGGCCACCGAAAGCTGGTGACAGCGAGTAGGTAAATGGGTACCACCGTCGGGTGGGAAGCTAAAGGGAGTCTGTGCGCAAGGCCGGTCCCCGGGCCACTGAATGCTTTAGGCACTCCTCTCTCAAAAAACCGACCCAGGTGGTGTCAGGGCCGCCCGCAACACCCGTCTAAGTGCAACTAGGCATGCGAGTACTTTTTAGGCATGTTTGTATGCGTTCGATAATGTGTTTAGGTGGGTCAAACCTTTCTTTGGTTTCAATGGGACACGTTGCTAATAGAATCTGGCTTTTTGACTGCCTTGGCTGCACCTTTTCAACTGTTTCGCTTTGGTCAGTTCAAATGGCTGCCTCAGGACAATGTCACGTTGTTTTTGGTCAAGTGGCTCGTCTTCCGTCTGATGTTTGCGTCGGGAATTGTTAAGTTGACCAGCGAATGCCCTACTTGGTGGGGTCTGACAGGTGCCTCCACCTCTTCTCTGCACCTTTTTCTGTTGTTTTGTTGCAGCCCTGCACTACCATTTCGAAAGTCAGTGCATTCCAACTCCGCTTGCCTGGTTCGCTCACCAGTCGCCCGACTGGCTAAAGAAACTGTCTGTGTCGGCCACTTACGTTATTGAAATCCTTATTCCTCCCTTTTTCCTCGTTCCTGTTAAGCACATACGTGTGGTCAGCTTTTGGACTCAGGTTTGCTCCTTTTACTGCTTCCTTTGCATATGCATGTGCGGGAAAAAATGGAGGAGGCATGAGTTGGTCAGGGAGATTTCCCGAAAGAACTCACGAAATCTCTAATTTGCGATTTTTTCAAAATTCATGAATATTTTTTGGACAAGCCACCAGCCCCCCTGCGCTCATGTATGTTCCTTATCATGCATTGCATTCGGAATGGTTTCAGATTTTCCTAATGTTTCTTATTGTGCTTACCGGCAACTACAACTTTTTCAATCTGCTCTATGCTTTCGTATGCATTCCACTGCTGCTGAGCGCTGATAACTCGAATTTCAGTCAGTCTTTCTTTTATAGACTTGGTTGAGTTGAGAGAATGCGGGTGTTGGTTTCAGCCACTGAAATGGTTCGAGCCAAACTTGGTCGTTTCTATGCACTGGGAAAGGCGGCGTTTATTGGCTGTTTTTACGGATCGGTCGGCTATTGGTGGGTTCATCTGTTCGGTCTACGAGTGAACGGACTTCAGATTCTGTCCGATACAAGTTTGATTTTTTATTTTCATTTTAGTATTTTCTCACCGTATCATTTCTAGTGTTCACGAAAGACCAGTTCTACCGAACTCTTGCCTGGTGCGTTCCGTGGCTGATGATATTGGGCACTCTAATCTTTGTAGCTGAAGTAGTTTGTGCATTTGTAAGGTAATACTTACATACTCTCTGTACTGCTATTACAGACTCTGGCTTGTGTAAGCGGATTTAATTAGAGTATTTTAGATGTGTCACCGATTTTAAATCTGTCTTTGCTAAGTGTTGGGCAGTTGTGCAATGTGCTGTGATCTGCGTCGTCTGTACCGTTATGTTCGCCGTTAGCATGGTACGTTCTATTCGCGTATTGAGAAAACGGTTTTGCCAGTTACCTGAGGTGTCGATGTAGCCGTCCCTAGTTTAGGTCATAAATGTTACGTACGTACGTAATTAGTTCTAGTCTAGGTACCATTTTCGTGGCTTGATAATGCAGCGCACGGCATGATCTGGCCTGAACTGCATAATTGGCACAAAGCGTCGGACAAATTCCAACTGACGCACAGCTACGGCCTCTTTCGATCGTACGTTAGTCTGAGGTCCGTAAAATTAATTCTGCATTGTCTTGCCTTAGAATGACCGGCGTTGGAGGTCGACCTGAGGTTGTCTTAGAAGGAGCGGACAAGATTGAAGGACCTTGGAAAGAATACGAATTTTTGTACAAAGTTGGCTCGCTCAATCGTCGACCGCCCTTTGTTGGTGGGCTAATTTCTTATACAGACATAGAAATTTGTGTTTATTTTCAGTGCCCCATCAACCGCGACTCGACTGGCAAATGTGGTTTGCGGCGTTAGGCAGTTATCAGCATAATGCTTGGTTTATCTCGTTGGTCTACAAACTGCTCAACAACCAGAAAGAAGGTTTAGTTGGAAGTTTGTCAATCGCTAATTAAACTGTTTTCTTTTCAGTCTTGGATTTGATGGATCGAAACCCGTTCAGAAGCAAACCTCCGAAATTCATCCGAGCTAAGCTCTACTTGTACCACTTCACCTTAGTCAAGTCTAAGTCTGTCCAACGCTTTTGTTCTTGAGCAGAGCGACAAGTCAAGTAATTTCAGTGCTACAAACTGGTGGTGGCGGGAGTTGAATCAAGAGTACATGCCACCAATTTCGCTTGACAATACTGCAGTTAAGAACTTTCTAACCGAGAACGGTTATATAATTGATGAGGTAGTTCAATTTTTGGTCAAGTGCTTCACTTCTACAAAGCTTTTCTTTTCTTCTGCTTTCAGAACGTGCCACAACCAAAATCTGTAGCAGGCGATTGTTTGGCTGCGTTGCGTCGTTTTTCGGTCGTATTTTCGGGTCCGCAATTGGTCTGGTCTTTGTCGGCTTCAATAGCATTAGTTTGGCTGAGCAAAAGACGTATACTCAGATGAGCAAATCAATTCTCATCAGTTGTGTTGTGATACAGACACAGCGTTTTAGGCTTCTTTTTTGTTGTTGTTCCTTGTTACTGTTGATCAATAAACAGCTTCCATTTTTTACATTTGCGTGATTGGGTATTTCTGTACGGTCGCCGTTACCAGTGTGTATTGTGTATCTGTGTTTGCTACGATGCGTCTGCTGTGTTTTGTGTTGTTTGTGGTGTGCGTGGATGCTGTGGACCAGAGCGTGGCAGAGCAATGCAAAGAGACGTGTCAGAGCTGCCAGCTGGCATGCAGAGACCGGTGTCAACCCAAGTGTCTCTCCAGCGGTGTTCAGTTCTGCGAGGTGCAGTATGCTGAAGACAAGTGCTGTGGTGTCGACTGCACAAAGCGGGTGGTCAAGCGAGTTGTCTTTCCCGAGCACCCCACTGGCGCAATCGCTGGGATTTTAGACCGTGCACTCCCTGAGGCGGCTGCAAGCGAGGCACGAGTGTTGTCGAGAGCCGGGGAACAAGTGGCGCACGCTCCGAGTGCCTTTGAGCGAGGAGCGTTGAGGCCGGTGCAGGTAGCTGATCTAACACCAATCGAAAACCTACCCCCACCGCCCGCAGAGTGGCTGGGAGAGGCGGAAAACGCTGTGGCGGGCAGTCGTGTGCGACCGAAGTCGGCTTTGGATCTGGAGATCGAGAGACATCTGCAGAAGGGAGCTGTCAGTCGCTGGTGGTCAAGGTTCAAGTCAAAATTCACCAAAAAGGGTAGTCTCGCGCGCCTCAGAGAAAACGCCTATAAAGCAGCCGCACAACACATCAAGCCGAAGAAGTAGAAGACCAACTGCTGCGCTAATTTCTGATACTAACTTGCCCGTAAACTGAGAATCTAAGTCAATGTTTCAATAAATTACTCTTTGTTCACTTGTATGTATTGCAAGCAGTATGTAGTCTCATGAACGGTATCGCTAACGTACTTGGCCCCGCATACGCTGTACATCGCATACAGTACATTTATTTATTGGTTTGCGCTCGGCGACGTAGGCCGGCCAGACCACCAAAACCATTTTTTCCTCCACCCCGCTTCCGATTCTTCTGGCAAGTATGTAATTTTTCATTCCGGCCGTTTCTGTTGATGGTCAAACATTCACCACAAAAAGTTTGGGAGAAGGTTGTTAGAATACCGAATTGATTGAAGTTATTGTTTGAAAGTACGTATTGACCGAACCGACATGGCGTTTAATCCCTGACAATGGACAGTTTATCGTTTACTCGGACAGTCTGCATCCATTCGAAAAGCCTAGATCATCAGTCTGTTTTTTTGCGTTTTAGACTACAGTTTTCATTGAGTTAATATGCTGTACGGTACTTATAGTGCATACATAAATTGGTGAAACCGTAATCGTTACATAAATGCACGTACAGTACGTAACGACAAAACTTCCAAAAATTGTTAGACAGACGTTGTCACTCTGGATGTACCGTGTGTCCACACGTTTTGTACGTGCTTGTAAAGTAGCGCGAGTGTCGTGCCATTGTATCATTTTGTTTTTCTTTGTTGTCAAAGATGTGTTCATACGGAATTCTTGTATTGTGTGTCTCAGTGACATTAGGAGTGTTGGCCGCGAACAAAACCAATCAAAAGCTGTGTAATGAGTTCTGTGTAAGCTGTCCTCTCGGTTGCAATGCTCTCTGTCGCGAAAACTGTCTCTCCGCTGGTGTTGAACTGTGCCCAATACAGTACCCAGAGGAGCATTGCTGCGGCTCTGTCTGCACCAAGCAACGGGTCAAACGATTGCCGCGGCGTTGGTGGTGGCCTTTTGGCAAGAAGAAGGTTAGTGCTGCGCAAAAGATTTTCGATGAGACACTGAGACAGTCTCCTAGCAGGGTTGAACAAGAAGCAGAATGGTTGTCAGGGGCTGCAGCAGCAGCGGGCGGTAACACCGGCGAACAGGTTTCAAGTGCGATTCAAGATATTGCCGGAACGTCGACTGGCAGGACCTCCATTCGTACAGTCAACAAAGCTGCACCTGTTGCGGTGCCGGATGTACCAATGGACGATTTGTCAAGCCTCGGGTCTGGCTCCGAATACCCGTTCCGAGGTTCAGCAGCGCAGTCCCGTGCAAGCGCACTTGGTGACCCAGACACCAGCCGCGGCTCTTCCTTTTCGATCATTCCCGAGCCAGAAGCGCTTAGTGCGACTGACCGACAGCCACCCAGTCTTGCCAGTGTCGAAGCCAATAACGGGCCGTTGGAACCAATCGAAAACCTACCTCCACCACCGGCAGAATGGTTGCATCCGGGACCGGAAGAGCTTAGTGCAAGTGATCAGCGGCCACCCAGTGTTTTCAGTGTCGAAGCCGATGAAGTGCAGTTAGAACCAATTGAAAATCTACCACCACCACCGGCAGAATGGTTGCAAGAGATAGAGTTGCCTGCGGATGGGGCCTAAGGAGAATTGGAAAGCACAGAGAGAGGTAGAAACGGTCAACTTCAGCACAAATTACTGGTACTAACCTCCCCAACTACTGTAAACAGAGATTGCCAGCCAATCCATCAATAAACCTTGCTATGCGCAGTATTCTGTGCTCTATGAAAGGCGATTTTAGATTCGCACATATTGCTGATTAGGTACGTAAAGTAGTTGTCCCACTTTTTTGACTCTGTCACCGGTTTTCTGGGTTAAACTTGCATTATTTTGCAGTGAACATTTCAGCAGATATGCTGTTGACACGTACTGTATATAGTGCGCGTACTCTATCAGTGCAGATCATTGTGTCTTACTGTGTTTTCAGGGATGTGTCCGTCAAGAATTGTTGTGTTATGTGTCTCTATGATATTAGTAGGTGTGTGGGCGGCTAACACAACTAGTCAAAAGCAGTGCAATGAGTTCTGCGGAAACTGTCCTCTCACTTGCAATGCTTTCTGTCGCGCAAAGTGTCTCTCCACTGGTGTTGAGCTGTGCAAAATACAGTACCCAGAAGAGCAGTGCTGTGGTTCTGTCTGCACCAGGCAACGGGTAAAGCGGAGGCGGTGGTGGTGGCCTTTTGGCAAGAAAACGGACGCTAGTACTGTTGCTGCTGCAGCTCAAAAGGCTTTCCAAGAAATCGGGCTCCAAAGAGAAACTGCAGCAGCCCGTGAAGCAGCAGCAGCAGTAGGTCGGGAGGCAGCAGCAGTAGCAGCCGACCGTACAGCAGCAGCAGCAGCGAGAGGGAAGCAAGTGTCAAGTTCGGTTAGTTCAGGCCTTCAGGATATTGCCGGTGCGCCCAGTACCAGTCATTACGCTGAGTTCCATCCAGGCACATACAGTGACGGCGACATAAGTGGCAGGCCTTCGTTTTCCACTTTTCGCCGACCAGAAGTCAGTGCAAGTGATGAACTGCCACTGCCACCGCCACCTCCAGAACACGCGCCTAGTACAAGTGATGAACTGCCACTGCCACCGCCACCTCCAGAACACGCGCTTAGTACAAGTGATGAACTGCCACTGCCACCGCCACCTCCAGAACACGCGCCTAGTACAAGTGAAGAGCTTCCATTTCCAGATCCCCCTGAAGCGTGGATGCTTGGCGAAGATGTGCCTGATGAAAATCTACATTCTTCTTCTCCTTCTTTTGGAAGTGATAGTCGGACCGATCCTTCCGCCCTCTTGTCGCCGTCTAAATCATCACCTGAGCTAAGTGACGAAGAGGTGTCGCGCCATCGAATGGAAAAAGTGGGACTGCCCTATATGCCAGCAGCGGATAAGAGTTTGCAGGCCGAGCAACCGTCCGCATCAGTCGTAGAGCAAAGAATCTCCGGTGTTTGGGCCCACCGACCTCCGGAACCAATGATCGACGAATCCACACAGACAAGCAGAAAAATTGAGTTTGGTTCTAGAGCCAATCATCAGGTGCCAAGAAGGTGGCGGTATGAAACCTACTCCGGACAGTGGCGAGACGGACCGAAGGGACTTTTGGGCAGATTATGGGATGCGCTCAAGTTTAGATTCACCCCTAAAGGCCGTGCTAAGTTGAGAGTGGACAGATACGAACAAATGGCCAATATGAAAAAGAAACAGGCAATCATTTTAGCAGATAAGTTGACGGAGAAATGGGATGCAGTAGAGCAAATGACGCCGGTCGAAAAGAAGCTAGCCGCTTTGAAACGACTCGAACCTCTGAAGAAGAAAGTTCGTTTGGCGATATTGGATGGTAAGACGGCACATGAGAGATTCATTCACGAATTTAAGGAATTCAAACACCGCTTTTCCAGCAGTAAAGCGGCGGTCAAGGATGCTGAAGATTTTGCGGTCAACTGGTGAAATTCTGTCGATGTTATGGGGTAGCGTTAAATTATGCAAATTGAATTGCTTTAACTGTATGATTACTGTCAGAGTTATTTCTACTGACCTACTAAACCCAACCAGTAAAGTATGTATTATTCAGACTTGTAGGTTAGAAAATTCAGCTGTACAAAGTAATTTGATCAGCTAACAAACACACAAGCAGTTTTGTTTGTTTAACCAACCAGATGGCCGAAGAGAGGAGGCAATCGGCGACAGAAAGAGGCTCTTTCAGTAAAAGTGAACGTTCTTAAGAAACTTGCTTAGGCTTTAGTCTGTAAAAGTAAGTAAATAATGCATTAACATAGCTATGCTTTTTACGTACGCGCGAAACACGTAGTACAGTACGTAGGAAGATGTTTCTCTACAAAACACCCGGTCACTGTTCGAACAGTGATTTGCAATAAGTTATTAGTTGTTATGCCGTTGCATTATTTTTTCCTGTTACTGTCGTGTTTGCCGTTGAACCGATTGGGAAACTGCCAATCTCAAGCGACACAATGCAAGATAGCATGCAGCAACTGTCACCGAAGCTGTCAAGACCAGTGTCGACTCAAGTGCCTGTCTAGTAAGTGCATTTTGTTTACACAAAAGTTTGCAGTACGTACAGTACGTCTGCCCCACCGTTTGCAGTACCGATCGGTAGTGCTCAGCAATGCACAACACAAGTTCACTTCAATTCCAACTGTTGCGGCGCCGTGTGCACGAGGAAGCGAAGGAAACGCTTTCTATTTGGGACGAAAGTACCGAAGCCACATATCGGTGAGAACTTGTTCTACAAGTTGGGATCACGCAGTCCCGACAATCTTGCCGAAGACGTCAGTCGTTCCATTTTGCACTCCGAAGATCTGTCTTCACTCGAAGGAGCTGTCCGTCGAGCAGATTTGGCTGCACCGCCCGTTGAAGGCATAACAGAGGCAGGGGTGCGTCCGCAAATTGAAACTCTGCTCAAAGTGCCGGACGAGTGGCGCCAGACCACCTATCGAGGAGCGTGGCGTCGACCTAAGAAGAAGGGCTCACTCGGAAGAATGCTGGAGACTGTCAAGTACAAACCGACTGCAGCGGGACGCGCTAAACTGCGAGTGGACCGTGCTGAAGGAATAGTTCAGAAGGAGAGAAAAGCGGCCATAAAAAAGGTGGAAGAACTGAAAGGCAAGATGGGAGCCGAAGAATTTGATTTCGGTTCTCCCGTAGTGACGGATGCAAGGCGGAAAATGGAGGCTGCACAAAACGCTGGCCTGGATCTGAAGGAAAAAATTGGAGAATTTCAGTTTAGGTACCCAGAAAGCAAAGCGGCCAGCCGACGCATTTGAAATTTGGCTCTTATAGTAATTGTGACTGATATTAGTAAAGTTCTGTACGTATAAAGGCCTATTCAGTAAAAATTAATTATCGGTTCAACAGCTGTTGTTTTTAGTTCGCTTGAACCCAGGCGCATTCCAACAAGTGCTGGAGCACAATTTTTCATTAGAGTCGCCTGTTGTTTTCAGCCAAGTTACTCAAAACTCTAAACTTCAGTTCGATCAGGTCTGACCGACTATGGCAACTCCTACTATGAAGGCAGCTGTACTGACAGAATGGGGAAAACCACTCGAGCTCAAAGACGTACCAGTGCCAGTACCCAAACCAAACGACGTTCTGGTTCAAATCCTGGCGACTGGTGTGTGTCACACGGACGTGCACGTTCAAGATGGCGGCCTGAAGGGAGTAGTTCCTTTGATATTGGGACACGAAGGAGTGGGCAGAGTGGTTCAACTGGGCAGCAACGTGGAACATGTAAAAATCGGCGACGTAATAGGTGTGGCATGGCTACACAACTCCTGTCTACACTGCCAGTACTGTCTGACAGCTCGCGAAAGTTTGTGTCTGGTATGTCTGACTGACCACCTCTACTACACTAAGATTTTTCGACCGGTCATTGTCAAAATTGGTGATATACGTACATAGTCTGTTTTGCAAAAAAAACAACACATTCATCATGTAGAATTCTATTGCGACAAAAGTTCTTTTATTTTATGCAGCTTTGATTGCTGTTAAGAGCCATTTTTTATACGACCCAGGCAGGCGGCGGAACATGGAATTTTCTGACCTATACTATTTATGTGTTGAATCAATAAGTCTTTAGAAGAAAACACCACCACTGCGGTATTTTTGCTCAGCGATACCGCTTGCGGTATTTATGGCCAAAAACGTGATTTTGGACATTTTCAACTGGTTCTCCAGTGTGCAATTGCCGATCACGGTCATATCTTCAGCATAAATTAGTCTTACTATCACCATTGCACCCACACAGTTTGGGTCTCGTCGATTCAGGCCAGCATGAATACCATTGTTTTTAGGGGTTATTTAAAAGGTGAAAAATAATTTGTTGACGTCCCCCGCATATTTCGGCCACACTTTTAGGGTAGATAGAACATGTCGCCCTCTACACGTAGGTGTTTTCACTTTTTTTTGGCACGTTTTGGAGTTATTCATGTTTTACGGTATCATTTAGAATCATTCGCAGTTCTGGCGTCCCTGAAGCTAGAGCGACCCGCAGTAGAGCGTTGGATGTAGAATGTGATAAGCTATCCAGTCAGCCATATACGCGAAATCAATCTACGACAACATAACACCTGAGTGGCATAAAGTCAATCAAAGTTTCGATCGAAAATGACGCAATTTCCATAAATACCCTAAGCGGTATTGGAGAGCAAAAACACGGCAGTGGTGGTGTTTTCTACTAAAGACCTATTGATTTATCTCATAAAAAGTATAGGTCAGAAAATTTCATGTTCCGCCCATACAGGGGACCTGCCCGGTTCTTAAAAAATATGGCTCTTAATTCTTTCAATTATATCACAACAGTGATTGTAGGCTCAGCTGAATTCGGGCTTCAGCGTAAACGGTACTTTTGCGCAGTTCGCACTGCAAGATGCTCGCTACGCTGTCAAAATGCCGGAAACGTTGGATCCGATTATAGCAGCCCCTATTTCATGTGCTGGCGTGACCACATACAAGGCACTGAAGGTAAGCACCTCCAAAACGTACTTAATTAGTGTCAAGTTACCTATCGTAGGTGTCGCGCGTGCGTCCGAACGAGTGGGTGTCAGTGGTGGGGGTGGGCGGTCTGGGTCACCTGGCTGTGCAGTACGCCAAAGCCATGGGAATGAAGGTGGTGGCAGTGACACGGTCGGCTCAGTTAGCTAAGGAGTGTGGGGCTGACCTGGTCTACGACGGTCCCCTCAAAGAAATGGGAGCGTTCATTCAGTCCAAAGTGGGAGGAGTGGAGGCAGCGGTTCTGACGGCTGTGGCAGCCGAAGCATTCAATCAAGCCGTCAATTCGCTCAAGAGAGGCGGTCGCTTGGTGTGTGTGGCCTTGCCGCCGGGCTGTCTGGAGTTGCCCATAATTCCGGTGGTCATAAACGGACTCGAAGTGATCGGATCTGTCGTTGGAGGACGGAAGGACTTCGAGGTACTTAACCTATCACAGCCAGAGTAACCTGGCACCTCAGAGAGTTAAGTTACAGTATTTCTTAACTGATACGGTATCAGTTTAATACGGTTTCATTTTAAGTAACTTGGGTGTCATTTCGCTCGAGCCTTGAGGTGATTACAATATTTTTATCGTACATGTAGTACATGTACTAGGGGTCTGGGAGGGGTTACCAGAAAGGCCAACACGTCTCACCGCCCCGACCCAACAAGCGGCTCCAGTACTAACAAACTGGCTCAGAAATCACTAATTTTAAGCTTAAAATTCGCTTGAAAAGCGTTTGCAAACCGAATTTGGCGGTCCCGCCGCTGATATTTAATAGGAATCGGTGTTTTTGGAAGCCCTTTTTATCGTTTTTTTGCTTGTTTTTACCTCTAAAACGCTATTTGGCAGCTTAAAATAGCGATTTTTAGCCTTTTTACTGAGAAAAACGTGCTGGAAACGCATTTTCAGGCGTTTTGGAGCTTTTTGAAAGTTTGGACCTTGATTTTTATGAAGTTACATGGCTTCGATACCTTTTTGAAGTTTTCTCAAAAAAGTGGCCAAAGTTTTTTCGTGAGGTGAATAGTATGGACGCCCGAAGGCCTAGTAGCGCCCGACCATGGGTAGCTGGCCAACGTATACATGTATTACCCGACAGCTCGATCGAAGCAATATCATAAATGGCATCGCTTCAGTTGAAATGAAAAATGACACACCAGTTACTAATCAATGAAAGCGTTAGAACAGGGTTCGTGCGGCTTTTGAAAAGCAAAATTCCCTGACCTTTTTTTGACCAAAGTCAAAATTCCCTGACCAACCAGAGTGAGGAAACACGGGTTAATTCAACAAGGTGGTTCAACAAGGGTTAATGGCTTTGAAAAACGCATTCTGAGGGCTAATTTTTCAGTTGTAGTACATACAGGGTGTCTCAAAAAATGATCACATTTCGTTTTACTGCCATTTCCGTAAATTTTGACCAAATAGGCTGAAATTTGAACCATAGGTGCCAAAGGTCGGGCAATTTTATGTGTTAAAGTTTGGTGCACTAGGCTTGGCTCAATCCCGAGAAATTTCAAAAAAAGGGAAATTTGGTAATTTCAATTGTGAAAGTCGGTCACCGAAAAATGGAAACATTTCCTTTTCCTGTATCTTTTCTAATTTTTGACGGAATTGGATGAAATTTGGAGTGTAAACGCAGAAGTTCAGGGTAATTCGTGTGTAAAAAGTTGACGCATGAACTCCAACGCTATCGTTAGAGCTTAGGCGATAATGTAATGTAACGTTTTTTCGGTGACCGGCTTTTGGTATTGAAATTACCAAATTTCACTTTTTTTGAAATTTCTCGAGAATTGGTCAAGCCTAGTGCACCAAATTTTAACACATAAAATTGCCCGAGTTTGGGCACATATGGTCCAAATTTCAGCCTATTTGGTCAAAATTTGCGGAAATCGCAGTGAAAAGAAATGTGATCATTTTTTCGGTGACCGGCTTTCACTATTGATTTAACAAATTTCACTTTTTTTGAAATTTCTCAGGAATGAGTCAAGCCTAGTGCACCAAACTTTAACACATAAAATTGCCCGAGTTTGGGCACCTATGGTCCAAATTTCAGCCTATTTGGTCAAAATTTGCGGAAATGGCAGTAAAAAGAAATGTGATCATTTTTTTGAGACACCCTGTAGTACTAGAAAGTTACGAGTACCATTTTCACATGGGAGGTGTGTAAAGTACTGACTCTTTGAATGGTGTGATGTTTCTACTGTTATCAACTTTTTCCCTGATCGGACATCTAATTCCCTGACTTTTTCATGACTTTCCATGTCTCGTACGAACCCTGTTGAATTTGGACGGTTTAGGAGGCAGTAGAGTTTGCCGCAGCCGGAAAGGTGAAACCGGTGATAACTGTCAAGAAATTAGAAGCTGTGAACGAAGTTCTCGACGACCTGAAGAACGCAAAGATCCGAGGACGTGTTGTCTTAGATCTGCGATAGCCAGCTGTGTTTGATTGTCATGCTTTTAGGCTGCACTGTATGCATGTTCTGTATCAGACTTTAGTATTTTTCGACAAAGATCACAAAGACTGTTACAGTACGTGGCATTAGTAGATGAGACAGTAGACAAGAAATAGTTTTCTCAGTAAACCTACAGTACAATGCATAAGTGCCTGAGCACTAGACTAATAATTACGCAAAAGCTACAATCCAATAGACAACGAAAAAGGAAGAACCCGAATTCTTTTAGGAAACATTGCAATCATTCGACCGGTTCAAACCCAGCAGCAACCTACCTAGTGATGAATAGTCAGCACAAACTAATCATCCACTTTGGTTCTCTAAAACAAATCCAAGGAAATTGTTCAGTTTTCTGCTACAGCAACACTAATAAATGCAAGCAAGGACAACCAACATGCAACTACTCTGACCCGCAAACAATGCTCGAACACGAAAGCTGTTGAAAACACCACTTAGCTGGCGGCATACATGGATCGAAAAAGCTCGCTCGGAGGGGAATATTTCTTAGAGGGAAACTGATTTGAACTACAAAAAAGACAGCAGAAAGAAAGGAGGAGTTTTGTTCGCTACTTCTGTGCCTTCATTGATTTGGAGAAGTAAAAGCAGTAATCTGTGTATTTCTAACGCAGTTCGTTCAGGCGACGTTTACAAAAGACAGTACAAACTGGGCCCGGGCAGACCAAGTAAATTTTTAGCAGAAAAAGGTGGCTCAAGAAACGGCAAACGATATGGTTAGTATAAACTCCGAGTGTTTAGAACTGACAGGCCCATGCAAGCGTAACGATGCTCTAACAAATAAGTCCGACATAATTACGTAGCTGCTTTGGAATCTAGGTCGGACGTATCCATTAGAGCAAACTAGTGAGCGTGGTAATAATGGCAGGAGCATTTACAGTTAGGGTCATTTCTCATTCTGACTACGTGGCAGCCGCACTTACATGACTCCGTGCCGACCGGTGCCTTCTCCTCTGCTTCCGGCTTCTCCTTCTTTTTCGGCAGGTAGCTCTTCACTTTCTCTACAGGCGATTCGGACTTGGCCTTCTCTGCGCTCTGCGGCGTCGCCACCGGATCGGCCGTGGCCGTTTTCTCCGATTTGACAGGCTTCTCCGCGACCGGCAGGAGGCCGAGGGCGGCGGAGGCGTTGTAGCCGGCCACTCCTGCGGCCATGCCCCAAACCAGACCTTGGAACTGGAACCCAGCCATGCCGAAGCCGGCCAGGGCAGTCACCGCCGTAACTCTGTCCACCATCAGCTGACCCTGGTTGTGGCGCAGACGGTAGCACCGGTCGTAGACGCCTTCTACTGGTGTGTCCTTTATTTTGAGGAAGGTAAAGAGCGGACCGAGTCCCAGACCGACCACCAGACCCCCGAGACCGATTCGGCGACTGCGAAGAGCCCCCACGAATGACTCGTAGCCTCTGACGGAGCGGTAGAGCGGTCTGACAAGCGCATAGTTGAGCAGGCTGGCCACGCAGCCCACTTGCACGGTCTTGGCTGTGACGTGCAGACCCAACTCCACTTCGGGATGCGGAATGTCTCTCATTTCGGCATCGGTCATCTCGAAATAGCCGGTCATGTTCTTCAGCCACGAACTGCCCATCTTGATTAGCTTTTGTTTGGTTGGTCGGTTACTCGGTTGGTACGAGAAGAAACAGTGGATTGGACCACACCTTTAAGAAGAGCACCTAAATTAATAGTGTGCAAATTTCTACCACTTTTCAAGTAATACTTAGCGGACAAAGGGCTTAGTTTAAAAAACTGCATTGCTCAAATCTTCACTTCAATCAACATACTGCGATGTAAATAAAAAACTACAATTACAAACATAGGGGTGTATGTGATGTGATAGGTACACAGCAGGATACGCCAATTTAAAAAAATGGCCAGAAAACAGTAAAAAAGTAAAGTTCTACAAAAAATAGCCAAATTTTCAGCTATGGGGCCTGAGCAGACGGAGGAGAGCCTTATCCGGGGAGGTAATGGGTAGGCTCCCGCTGGCCCATGATGATTAGCAATTACATTTATTTAGAGTAGCTATAATATAGACCTATTCTCGATTGATCGCAACGAAATCGTCGAAAAGTCCATACACGTACTCCGTGGGTTTAGGGGTTACTCCCTAGCTAGAAAGGGCAAACCCCCGACACAGTTCAAGGCATACATATAACAGGGGGTCTGGGGGTCTGCCCCTCCCGAAGTAGGCCAGACACCCCCACCTGAGACGATTTTTCAGACCCCCTCCGATTTTTCTGGCTAGTAACTTTTTTAGCAAATTTTTGCGATCTTTTACAATTTCGGAAACAAAAATTGTCAAAATCGCCTGTGAATCAGCACTTTTTAGCTGCATTTGAGCCCCAATTACCGACTTTTGAGGATTTTTTAGCAGGAACCGGAACTTTTCAGCGGAGGCTAAAAACTCTGAGCGTGCCTATACTGATGCGTCCCTCTAGTAGGTGTATTTTTATATTTAGAAAACAGGCCCTCCGGACCGTGCTAATACTGATGCGTCCCCCTAGGGGCACTGTGCGATTTTAGGTAGGCAAAGTGCAATTATGCTTATTGAATAAAAGGCAAAAAAAAGTAAGGCATGTGCAATGCCTAATTATGCGTAATTTATAATTATGTATTACCATTAAATATGAATTTCTATTTGGGTTCGGTTTCCTGATCCCCCAGCTACACATGATCCAAAACCTATTCGGATTTTTGCATTACTACAGTGGGAATACATTGCGAGACGATTTTTCCGATTCCCGTCGTATTTGTCTGACAAGTTATATTTTCAGCAAATTTTTAAAAATTTTTTAGAATGTCAGAGTCTAAAATTTCTAAAATAGTCTGTAGTAAGTAAAATAGCTATTTTTATCTGAATTTAAGCCCATTTTTTCGATTTTTTAGCGTTCTTAGTGCTAAAAAAACCACTCCACAGAATTGCCGCTCAGACTCTGTCCTAGGCTGGCGCCAGATTCCCAACCTTCCCTCCCCATCGGCGAATGACCTGTTACATGTATGACAAGCGGTGATGTTGCTTCCTATTCATTCATTTTATTATTATTAAATATTATAATTCTCTGCAAGTGTCGCCGTTCTAGTCTACATTTCGAAGGGCAAAACTGACTTTTAGAGGTTCCTAACAAAAATTTCAATTTTATCTACCGTATTCAGTTGACTCCTAAGCCTAAGCAACAAAAGCGATTAATTAATATATAGTGGAGGGACCCCTAAAAAAGTCAGTTAAGCCAATTGAATTGAAGCAAGAAAGAAGCACGCGTTTACTAAACAAACTTGCTTCAATTTATAGGTAGGCCTACACCTTGAAGCGCCTGATTTCAAAAGAGCATCAGACTACCCGGAGAAAAACTACGCAGCTTAAAGATCCATAGGTATTCAGAAAAGAACAAAAATCAATCAGAAGAACAGAAAGAAAGAACAAAAAGTACGCGGCCCGTAGTGTTGTAACGTGATGCGTGGCTTAATCATGCGTGTATTCTATAATTCGACCG
>JASANB010004363.1:0-25627 GCA_030248155.1 Sabatieria punctata | reverse complement strand
GGCATAAACCCTTTGAAGTTTTAACATAACTCATGGATGTCTATTAGTGCACCAAGCACAGCTCTCCAAACAAAAGTTCGATTTTCAACTTGACATAGGGATAAGGGCAAGACTTCGACCGAAGCAGAGACTGACTCTTAATGACACCAAAAGCAAGCTAACTCGCGTCAGAAAGCATTAAGCAAGTCCAGAATTGTGCAATGTATGCAAGAGATACTGTGCAATATGAATGGCAGAAATCTGGGGAGATCGGTCCACAATTGACCATGTTCTGCTCTTTGCAGTGGATGCCTGCTGAAGGAAATTTATATAAAATATCACGGATTTTAAAATTTCAAGGCCCAAAAACTCAATTTGACCCCCCTTTTTTCTCGATTTTTTCTGCGTTCGATAGCGAATAGATAGCGCTACATTTCCATGAAATAAAAAGTTCGGACTCGGAGTTGTAGGGGGGTCAAATCGGGCCGAAGGGGTTCGAAAAAAATTTTGTCAGAAATCTGGTCGAGTAGGGTATCGTTTGAAAGAGAACTCTTCTGATTCTAAATATGCAATCCCGAAATTTCTACGTTGATTCGTTTCCGAGTTATAAGCCGAAAGCTGAGGTTGGGTCAAAAAAGTGACCCTCTGAAAAATGGCCGGGAAGGTGATAAAATGTCTTTTTAGGTCAAATTAAACTAAAATACAAAATTTTAGCCAAATCGGAGACAAAAAAGTTGAGATTTGTCCGGGAAGAGTCGATACTTAGAAAAACTGGCTCTATTGTATTTTGTTGACATTGAACTTAACCAAGCTCAATACCCAATGCGCATATATTGTTTCACCTCTAGCCCGGACTGCAACGTTTGAGATTGTATGATTACTGTGTTTTGGATACTACTGTTGTGCAGAACCCTATCCAAATTCTACCGTATTCGCGCTCGTCGGCCATGCAGGGAGAGCGGAGTGTTCGCGTCGGGACCCGTTCGCTGGCAGCTGGCAGGCAAACCAACATGGCCTCACTGACCGGCCAATAAGAACCGAAGAACGAGGAGGAGGCGCGCAGCTGATTGGTCGGGGGCGGAGTTTCGGAGGGCGAGAAGCTCGGTGATAGGGTGATCGTGATTCAAGATGGCGCTCTCTGTATTCATTTTCTCCAACTCACCCTGTATTTTATTCTTTTTGATTTGGTAACTAGTGTGCGGCTGCGCATTAAAGACTTGTCTGGAGAACTGGATTCACAGATCAAGCAGGGCCCGCCTAGCTTTGCCAGCGCGACTTCGAGGACCGAGAACAAGCCTCCTGCAGTGAGTGCCTCGTCCTGTCGACCGCCTGTAGTGTGGTAACTTGTCGCCTTTTCACGGGTAGTCACTTAGTGCGAAATTGATACTATTTGTCTACTCTTCCCGGCTCTCTACCGGCTGACTTGATCAACGGAGAGGGCGTCGACCTACGCTATTTTCTATTCTCACTACTCTCTCTTCTCGGCAACGCGTTTTATTTCAACTTTCAACAAAACCACCAAATTCAACTTTTTATCAAAAATCACCTCTTCTTCACCTGCCGCAGCGTCCACCGTCCAGCCCAGCTTTATTCTGTCTAACCCCAGGAACCACCAACAGTAGGGGTTATGACACTGTTAGAGGGGTATGGTTGCAAAATACATCAGTGCTCAACTAACTTGTTCACTTCAAATGAAAACAACTACAATATAATAATTGCAACAACTCAGGTCAGATCGATTCGAAGCTGTACGCGTTTTTATCACACAACCTGAAACCGATAAAAAGTGTGGTGTAGTGCTTGCAGAAGGAGAAAGTCTTACAGGAGGTGGAGCGAGTTGAGTGCTGTCAATGTCGTAGACGTCTTCGTCTCCAGATGATTCGTCTCCCGATGAACTGTCGTCTTTCTTATCAGGTTTAACCTGCTGCTCATCCTCCTCTTCGGCACTTTCTCTGCTTCTCGACATGCAGAACAGGCAGAGTAAGGCCAAGAGGGACAAAAACTCTACGCAGGTGATAAACGACACTCCAAGCCACAGACCCAACTGGCCGCCGGTGTCCGAAATCAGACTGACGATCTGAACGGTGCAGTAGTTTACGTGATAAAGCAGATTGATGAACTCACCGAGTAATCAGGAGATTCACTGAGTAACTGGTAATTCATGCGCTCATAGTAAACCTCCACTAGCAAGGTGTTGTCTTTGTACCATGGCAGGCAGTTGGCCTCCGTCCCCCAGTATTGAGCTGTCAACTCTGCATCTTGACAATCGGTAGGCTGTAATTTTCATTTTAGTTCAAACAAATATTTTTTAAACAGTCACTCACTAATCACCTTATAAACGTCAGAGGGCCATAAAGCAGTCGAGACAGTAACAGTGTAAGTAGATTCCCTGAAACAAATGAAAAGAGAAATCCATAAGCTGCTCTTTTCCTCCAACCACCGCAGCTCTGACTTGAAGCCCATTTCAAGGTTAAGCTTTTAGGTTTATACGCTAAACTTTTGGCTTTAGCTTAGGCTCTTTAAGTTGTAGGTTCAATAAGTTTCTTCAGCAATTTGATCAAGGGTGGTTATAGCGAATGCTGTGCCCTCTGGCGGCCGGAACCAACATCACAGCATTTTCTTACTCGCAGGGCTGTGGGCAGTTTTTGCACTCTTTGATCACGTTATAGCCAGACTGAGCATCGGCATTCTCGCCCAGACCCATCACTTTCTCGATACAATCAACTGAAATCAGCGCTAGGAGCGGCGAGCAGGCAAATCTAAATTAGTCACTCACTGTTTTTACTGGTATCCACGATCGACCCTTCGGCACAGGACTTGGCACCGGCCGGCGCTTTGTACATTGGGTCGTAGCACTTGCACTGCTTGATTATTTCATCTTGCAGACAACTGCGATAGCAGGCCTCCATAGAATAGTCCGATTTGTCCGTGTAGTAATAGTGGTCAGGCGTTTTCTTCGTGCAGTCACCGTAGGGCTTCTCTTTTCGCACCGTTCTCACCTTCATGGCTTTTAATCCTGTCATGAAGTGCAGACAATAGAGACTTACGAATTTGATGCCGTAGGAGGTTGAAAATCCCGGAGCTGCGCTTAGACCCAAAGCGTCGGGAAAAGCTGTCTCGTTCTGGCCGTGTACCGCCACTCTAATGCCTCCGGCCCTTATGTAGGGTAGATACTGCTCCTGATTCGTGCGGATCAACATTCGAAGACCTGATACGGTAGTAATACGAGAAACAATGAGGAACTGCTTGCACAGCAGCGTACCCATGGGGCGTACGAATGAAGTACATCGTTCGTTTCCCAGCTAATTGAGAAAGAAAACAACGGTCAAAATTACAAGAACCCGTAGTAGATGACCTACTAAACTGCTAGATATACCTTCAGAATGCATGCCTTCAGAGAAGGCGAATTTTTAAAAATGTTACCCACCTCCTTTTTAAAAACCTTGGGTACGCCACTTAACCAGTACCGTAAAGAGGTCCGGCTCGAGTACTCCTATACCGTCCATCGTGGTTGAATGTGTAGCAGTAACCGTAGTAAGGGTCTTTATGTAGAATGACGTCTCTAAAACTTGCACGTCGAAACGTTGCTGTTAATTTATTTTTACTTCAAGCTCATGTTGCAGGGTTTAGTGTTGTAGGCGCAATTCATGATAAGGTCGTCGCGACTGTAGGCCATCCATTGGCCCTGTTCTTCAGTTAGAATTGACGAAAAGAACATGCTCCATTTCATGGCTCGAACGAAAATGTCGCCGTCGTCTTGCTGACTCTCGAAGCCCCACTGCTGCACTTCGCTTGAAAAGTTGCCACTTTTAGCGTTCTTGTACACTTCAACCTGCATATACAAATAGCGGGTAGACTACGGAGCAACTACAGGGTGTGTCAAAAAAAAACAACCCAGCAGAGTTTTTGCTGTAGCAACCGCAAATCTCAACCGATTTGAATGAATCCTGCTATAAATGAAAGACGAATAAAATCTTGAAAGACTGGTGAAGGCCCTATTAAGATACGATGCTTAGTTCCTGAGATATTTTCCTTCAAACTCAAAACAGAGATTTTGGCAGTGAACAAGGGCGATTCCGTTGCACTTCACAACAAAACGGATTCCTACTGCTGAGGGGCAACAAGACTTTTACAAATGAAGTAACCAAGCATGTGTGGCACCAGAAAAACCTCGTTACGTTAGCCCTGAGCAGTAGGAATCGGTTTTATTATGAAGTGCAACAGAATAATAAAAATCGCTCTTGTTCATTGCCAAAATCTGTTTTGAATTTGAGTGCAAATATCTCAGGAACTATGCATCGTATCTTAATAAAGGCTTCACCAATCTTTCAAGAATTAATTTATCTTTCATATAAAATAGGACTCACTGAAATCGGTTGAGATTTGCGGCTGCAACAGTAAAAAATCTGCTGGGTTGTTTTTATCTCTGTTGTTCACTGCCAAAATCTCTGTTTTGATTTTTAAAGCAATTATCTCAGGAACTAAGCAACGCATCTTAACAAAAGCTACACCAATCGTTCAAGAATTTATTTATCTTTCATTTAAGGCATGATTCATTCAAATCGGTTGAGATTTGCGGTTGCTACAGCAAAAAATCTGCTGGGTTGTTTTTTTTGACGCACCCTGTACTATACTGTATGTCAGTTTGTGTTTTGTTTGCATACTCAGCATCCCTCTTGTGGGGTGGCAAAATTCAAAAGAGCAGTTATGGCGTTCATATTCTGCTGGACATACCAAATCTGCGATTTTCGTGCGAGTGCCGTTCCAGACAAGCGAGTCGCTTTTGAACGGGTTCAGATGACACATGGTGACAGCGGGGAAAACTCGTTCTTCAAATTTCAACTGCAAAATACGTAATTGCTCAGTCAGCAACGTGATCCCAAATTCAAAAGCTCACTTCTGTCTGCATGGTGACTCCGTAACTAAAGTACTTCTGAATAATTCCTTTCATCTGGAAGGTGAAAGCCACCACGCAAGCCAGAGTGACCAAAGTCCAAAACGCTCGGAGCCAAGGGTTCTGTGCGCTGCCGATGTGTGGCAGACCGTGCGCCGAGGTCCATCCGCTGAAATCGCGGAAGACCTGACCGACTCCCTTGCAGCCCATTCTGCCTGCTTGTTGACTGACAATGAAAACGGACCGCTGTTTCAGTAGGCTTTGTCTCTGCGTTGTCAAAACAAAAGCCTGTCCTTTTGTATCGGTTGTCAGGTTCGAGAGCAAAATCTTTTTAGATGTTTCACTTTTGTTCTAGTGATTGGGTGAAAAATTGTCATAAAATTGCATGGTCTGCAACTGTGGCGCTAAAAATTGCCAGGCTAAATCAACGTACCGGTTTGTTGTGCATTTAGTATCAGGGCCGGTTGCTTTAGTCTGCTCTATTTTACTTGTTTTTAAAAAGCACAATAGCACGCAACGATACAGAAAATGGTCCACAAAAGAGGCAAAAGTAACGCACAGGGCGTGCAGTACTCGCGTAGTTGTAGGTTGACTTTACTGTACAGTGATATCACATCACAACAGTACACAGTTTAGTAGACTACATACTGTACGTACATTCTAGATGGAGTGTTTATAATCCTTCTCTAGGGAGACATCACTGGAGGTGGAGTGAGGTTGCAGTCATCAAGATCATAGGGATCATCGTCATTGTCGCTGCTCTCGCTTGAAGGTCGCGGCATGTCATCGTCGTCACCGTCCAAGTCGGTACGTGGTTTGCTGCGAGCCATGCAGAACAAACACAGCAGACCCAGCAGGGAACAGAACTCAACCACCGTTATGAACGACACCCCCAGCCACAACCCCAACTGACTTCCGGTATCCGACACCAGACTGACCACCTGGAAACAACGCTGCAAGCTAATTGTTGCAACCTTTCCCAAACTAACAGAGTAGTCCTCGTTTTCGCTGAACACTTGGTAGTTCATCCTCTCGTAATAGACTTCAACGAAAAGCGTGTTCGATTTGTACCAAGGCAAGCAGTTGGCTTCGGTGCCCCAGTACTTTGCTGTCAGGACAGCGTCTTTGCATTCAATAGGCTGAAATGATCTCTGGCATTTAGCATTTCTTTCCAATTAAAAGCCCCCTTGCTTTTTCAAGATCGGACGTCTACATATTTACTTAGGCTTAGGAAAACAACTTTTCTTTATAAGTAAAGACCCTTTGGTTGGAGGGAGAATCGACTGCAGCAGGTTTGCAGCCTTTACTTTGTAAACGTCAGCAGGCCATCTTGCAGTAGAAATGGTGACACTGTAGGACTGGTCGGCGCACGACTGAGGACAGTTAGTGCATTCCTTAATTACGTTGTACAAGCTGGCACCACTGCCCAATCCCATCAGCTCTTCGATGCATGCGACTGAAAGAATGCATTATTGGCTTCCGGAAATGTGAAAACATCAAGCAGAAAGAAAGCTCGGCCGTAAAGACAATCACACTATATTTTGATGAAAACTATCTTACTATTGGTTCCGATTTCGGCTTTGGTTCCATTGGCACAAGACTTGACGGTCACTGCCGAAGGAATTGCATACATGGGGTCGTAACACTTGCACTTGCTGATGATTTTGTCTTGCAGACAACTGCGATAGCAGGCTTCTAGAGAATAGTCCGATTTGTCTGTGTAGTAATAGTGGGTAGGAATCGTTTCTGAACACGTTCCATACGGAGCTGCCAATCGCTTCGTTTCCACCTGTCAAAACGGCTGTCAGTCAGTCAACAGCTGGATACGAGAGAGTGAAAAAATTTACATATTTGATGCCAAATGCAGTTGAAAAGCCAGGCGCCGCGTTGTAGCCGAAAGCGTCGGGAAAAGCTGTCTCGTTTTGTCCGTGAACGGTCACCCGAATTGCCCCGCCGCGAATGTACGACAAGTACTGCTTTTGATTACTTCTGATGAGCATGCGCAAACCTAAACTTTTACTGAGAATGAGCGTTTACTTGTTTCTAAAGAAACATTTTTTCCATACACGTACAGCTCAACGGAAAAAAATTTAAACGCTTCTGTGAGCTCAATTCTCGGCCGTTTGTTCCGTAAATTGGTCTAGAGTTTCTTTTGTAGAAAGTGCAGTGGCTGACAAATTTGCAGAAAAATGTCGACTTGGTGGCTCGCGATGGTTGCTCAAAATTTTCCGGTCAAATGAGCTGAACGGAAAAATCGTTTCTTTCTACCGGTGCTGACCGAATACAAAACGATATTGGATATTTGGCATAACGCATACAGGATATTCGGTTGATGTTTACCATAGAGAGGTCCCGCTCTAGTGCTTGAATAGGTGCCATTGCTGTTGAACTGATAGCAGTATCCATAGTACGGGTCTTTGTAGAGTATTGTGTCTCTGCAAGTCATTACATAAGCGTACACGCAAACAAGTAAAATAAAGTAGAATCAGTGGCTGGCTGGAGTATTATGTACCCAGGATTTTGAAAAGGGGAGTGAGTAAAAGGCTGTTTTGAAAAATTTGACTCGATCAAATTGATTGCCAGCCTGATTGCCGGCAATTCGCGAGTTAGAGCGGTGTGCAGAAGTGCCAAGATATAAAAACCGGAGTACGCTTGGTTGCAGGTCTCGGTGTTGTATTTGCAGTTCATGATCAAATCGTCATTGGAGTAAGCCATGGCACTAAAGTCCTTTTCGGCCAGATTCGATATTATCATGCCGTTCCACTTCATCGTTCGACTGTAGACGTCTCCCATCACAAATTTGCCGTCCTTTTTGTCTTTGTCAAAGCCCCACTCAGCAATGTCGGCGCTCGGAGAGCCCTTTTTTATGCTGTCGAACACTGCTTGCTAGACAAAAACGTCCGCATTCCCTTGAGAAATCAACACATCGCGCTCACCAAGTCAGATATTTTGACGGCTGATGTGTCGTTGCTGAGTTCATCGTTTTTGAATGGATTATTGTGGCAGATGGTCACTCCAGGAAATACGCGTTCTTCGAATTTCAACTGAAAATTGTTCTTTCTACAAACCTACTTTAAGCACAATTGCTTAAGAGTGGTACAAAAACACCATTAACTATTGGCGAAAACTATACGAAACTTCTACGTTAGGTAAAATTGATGGCCAACCATTTATAGTCTTTAGTCCGTACGTAGTACTCACTCATAGAGTTTGACTGCTTCGGCGCAAAAATCAGTTCACCTCAGTTTGCATCGTTTTTCCGTAGGAGAAATACTTATTGGTGACACCATACATTTGGTACGAAAATATTGAGAGTGAGGTCAAAGTGACGATGGTCCAAAACCATTGTAAGATGGGATTCTCTGCACTGCCAATGTGCGGCAGGCCATGCGCCGACGTCCATCCGCTGAAATCCCTCAAAACCTGACCCACTCCTCGGCACCCCATTCTGCCCGAATATCCGTCTCGTCCTTTCTATTGTTTGCTCTTTGTTTCTTGCCAACCTTTGTTCGGCTTGGCTGGTGTTTTGGCAACTCTGCTTGTCAGTTTGCATTAGCTTGGGCCAACATTTTTACACAGATTTCATTATCGATTGTAGTAGTGTAGACGCTGAGTGCAGTGGCAGATAAAGCAACTAACAGGCGGCATTTGGGCTGTGATTCTGGTTTAGGAGCTGCTGTTAAACTCGTGCTCTACCACCTTGCCAGTTTCGATATTTCTGTGTCTACTTACGTATATTAGGTACTGACGGTGAAATGTGAGAATTTACATACCGTTGCTTACTCTAACTCGATTTGTCGTTGTATACTCTATGTTTGGACGTTTTGTACTATTAGTTTGTCTTGAGAATCGTGTAGTATAAGAGATGGAGCAGAAAGAACCTTACGTACTGAGAATAGACTGTAGCCAAGAGACGACGAGCAAGAACGAACTTGTCGAGACGTTTCTGGATTTGGAGCGACTCGACTCCAATCTATTCAGGTTAGGTGAACAGCTGATTGAGTGCTGATTCCCAATTTCGTTCCCTTTCCAGAGCTCACCACTTAATCGGAGGTGTATCGTCCGGTACGCGGGTTTATGGAGGTCAAGTGATCGGTCAAGCAATGGTGGCTGCCACGAAAACAGTAGACGAGCCGTTTTGTCTGCACAGTTTGCACTGCTACTTTATCAGACCGGGTAAATCGATTATTATTCAGCTTTACGTGTGTATTCAGCACGTACCTTAACTGTGCAGTGCTGCTACTCATGTCTCGCACCGTACTACAGTACGTAGCATTCAGCTGACAAATCCAAGCCTATTCTCTATCAAGTAGACAGAGTTCGCGATAGTCGCAGCTTCTGTACCCGATTCGTCAAGTCAATACAAAACGGAGAGAATTTGGCCACCTGCCAGCTGTCTTTCCATAAAGTGAGTGCATTCTCAGAACGGTTTGTTGCGCTGAAGTTGATTGGATCTGATGCCGTTTTCGTGAGAAACCAATAAGGTTTTTGTCGAACAGGGCGAACTGAAACTCTACTATGCTTGTGTGTAGCGCTTTCAAAAAATACAAGCACAATGAGTTTTCTGTGGTTTCAGTCGGCTGATTCGTGATTTGTTTGAGCTGTGGTTTATAGGAAGAAGCGGATTCGATACGTCATCAGGCGCCGATGCCGGGTGTGCCTCAGCCAGAAGAATGCGAATCAGCGGGCGTCTTTTTGGAGAGATATTTTACTGCGCCATCTCAACTGTCGCAAGAAGGAGTTAAAGCCATTGAAGCGTTTCGTAAAGTTCTCGATTTTCCGACCACTTTCGACCTCAAGCTAATAAATCCTCGACAGCAAATTCAAGTGGAAATCGGTGGTCCGTTGAAGTTCCAAGTCTGGATCAAAGCCAAAACCAACATAGGCAACTTTGTAGTTTCTTGTCCAACTAAGGCAAAATAGCGCTCTGCTAAAAATCCTCGGTTCATACATGCTTGGGCTTAGGTAGATTAAAACTATGGTTTTTATTCCGAGTGCTGTTTGCCGAGCGGTGGACTCGCTAAAACGTGACGAGACTATTTAGGAGAGGAGCGTCGATTGCATCACTGTGTAGCAGCGTTTATGTCGGACATCACACCTATCGGTACACCAATTGGGGCCCATGCGGGTGCCGGGTTCCGGCTAGGAATGGCAGCTTCCTTGGACCATTCAATCTGGATTCACAAAGCCCATTTTAACATTGATGACTGGGTACTGTATGAAACGGAAAGCACAGTAGCAGGTGTGTCCGTTTGTTTGTCTAGTCGTCCGATCTTTCCTAAAATGGCCTGCGCCCCAGACTTAGTCTGACAAATAGCCGACCTTATGCCAGTAGTAAAGTAACACCCTAATCCCCTCACTGGAAATGCCATGTTTTGTTCTTAGACACAAGTTTAGACGTAACTTTTCTGCTTATTTTGGCGCACAATCTATACAGTGGTGCAAATTTTATTCCCATTCCCCACTCGGCAAGCTGCCATAATAGAACGTTTTGCTTAGTCTAAGCCCAAGTTTGAAACCAAGACTGAAAGTTTGTGTGGTCGGCGGATGGGGTTAGTTAATGACCCCTCCCCGCATTTACGCTACGGTCGAGAGAATGTGACCGGGCCGTGTGTGGCGGCACACTGAGCTGTTTGGATCGGTGCATGAATGCGCATGTACGTACGTAGTAGTAGGGAACGACCGGAATTCCGATTCCGATTCCGATTCCGATCGGAACTGGCAGTTCCGATTCCGATTCCGATTCCGAACTCAGAGGTCTCGGAATTTTTCGGAACTTTTGCTAAATTTTTAGGAAATCAAACACCATTTATTGCATTCTATTGCGTGTCTTCTTTGCTGCGCAATTGACAATCTGCGTAGTTTAGTAATCCATAACCTACTGTAATCCCACTAAGTAAAAAAATAAAAAGTTAGCACCACTCCGTTGTGGAAGCACCTGAGTCTGAAGCACTCGGCAATCTTCAAACGCCTCAAAGATTTTGATCAAAGCTAGTAAACAGACGTTTAAAGTGGCTGGCAAAACACATTTCGGAAGGTGATAGAAGTCACTTGAAGTCAGAAAACTAGAGTGCAAACAATACCTGAAAAACTCAATACCCAATACCAACACCTGAGACCCCCAATACCCCAATACCCAATATTTGCGTAACTGAGCCAAAAATTGTATTTCAGTGAAAAGGCACATTCCAGTGGTGTACACAGGATTTCTTTCACAGGGATTAAAATTTCGAAGAGGCTTGGTTGGGCCATTGTCCAACTAGCGCGAGATATTTTGAAAAATTAGCCTTTACGAAGGCATTTAAAAGCCGTTCTGGTGGGCAAAATAAGCAGAAATTAACAGTTTTAGTCCATACATGAGCCACTGTATTACAGTGTTTCTTATTTTCAGCGGATTTTTTTTTCTTACTCCACCAGAAAGGGGTGTACCAGACCCGCACCCTCTGGGTACAGTACTAATACATCATTCTGTATCACTAAAACGACGAATTTCAATTGAATCACAAACGTTTATCTTAGATAAAAACAGAGAAATTCCACTAATTACTGGTGTACGAGAAAAGCGGACAGTATAAGACATTCTTAACCTTTAGTTTATTAACGCAAAAACGGCTTTCTATACCTACTGTAATCATCGGTCAATCTTTTCGATTTTGTTCAGGTCAGTTTTTCAGTTCAACAGCGATTTTAATAGGCCCTAATTAGTATTGGATATTGGGGCATAAAAAAACCCAATACCCAATACCAATACCTGGAAAACACCACAATACACTCAATACTCAATACCAGTTCGCTTCGCACTATACTGAAAACGTTGAAAAATGGTTGTTTTTAAAGATTAATTTACGCGCTTTAAATTTTACTTATTGATAGTTGGCGATTTTAATGCATTGTTATCGTTTGACATGTTGATTTGTACTGGATGTTTGCATGGAATTGTAAAGGATGGTTGCGGAAACACTATTTCTTTGCCAAAAACAGGGTA
This sequence comes from Sabatieria punctata, assembly GCA_030248155.1. Classification (NCBI taxonomy): domain Eukaryota; kingdom Metazoa; phylum Nematoda; class Chromadorea; order Araeolaimida; family Comesomatidae; genus Sabatieria; species Sabatieria punctata. The sequence continues at coordinate 13,769 of JASANB010004363.1, read as the reverse complement.
TTCCAAAATTTTAAGCCGATTTTCAAAAAGTTCCGATTCCGAAAAATTCCGATTCGGAACTGTACTTGAGTTCCGATTCCGATTCCGATTCCGATCGGACCCAAAAATCCGGTTCCGGTCGTTCCCTACGTAGTAGGTGCGCAGCGGCTGCAACTAATCGGTTTAGAGTGGGTGCTGTTTCAGCCGACTGTCGTTCGTTAATCAACGGTAAGATGTGGACACGTGCAGGTGAGCTGGTGATGTCGACCAGTCAAGAGGTGCTAATTCGTCCGGAACGTTCTAAAAAACCATGAATAATCGATTGCCTTTACGGTTGCTATTTCTGTCAAATAAATCGTCACAACGTGCACTTAGCCGTCACGCGGGGGTTGGGCAACTAATTGCCGAAGGTGACCAATGGGATAGGGTTGGCGCCAGCGCTTGTCAATAATTATTCTTCCTGACGAACCAGCTTCACTTGTCCATGGCCACATGGCATAATAGACTCATAATTGGTGGCAATTGCACGGCAAACATACGTCAAATCGCCAGACATGAGTTGGTCGCTGGTCGTGGTGTTCTTGTTTGTGGCCACTACGCACGCCTTCGCTTGGAAGCAGACCGCCAACCCCGACACTCCTTCGTCGGCCGTCAAGAAACACCAGGAGGAAGCGATGGAAGCTGTCATCCAGTTCCTCATGTTAGTCTTGCTTTTGTCTCATTAACCGTACACTCTACAGTACGTATTCCTCCACCCTAATCTTAAGCCTTGGTTCCAAGCTTAGGATTTAGTAAATTTTGCATAAAAGCAGTTTGCCGGTTGAGGAAATCGGTAGAGAATCCAGATTTAACCTCTTTTCTTTCGTATCATTTCAGGGCCTTACACTTAACTTTGACAGCCCTAATACAGTTGGCACTCAACGCCGTTTATGGTACCTACACCATATAAGGCACCGGTACCTAGACTAGTGGCACCATATATGGTACCCTACGTTCGGGGCCTGTGGTGGTACCATACATGGCATACAGGTAACATGTCATCCGCCGAAGGGGGAGGGGGGTTGGGGGTCTGGCGCCGTCAGAAATCGCTAATTTGGGCTGAAATACAGCTAAAAAGTACTGTTTTACAGACGATTTTGGCAATTTTTGTTTCTGAAATAGCAATAAATCGCAAAAATTTGCTCAACAAATTACTTGCCAGAACAATCGAAGGGGGTCCCGTGCCATCCGGGGCGAGTCTGGCCTAAGTCGGGTGAGGGCACACCCCCAGACCCCCTGTTACATGTATATGGTACTAGTCCGTTCAGATTTTGTACCATATATGGTACTGGCACCCATGGCCATCATGGGTAGGGGTACCATATGGGTACGGTACCACAATAGTCACCAAACGTGGGGGTACCATATATGGTGCCACTCAGTGGCGTATCCAGGGGGTGTAGGGTGGGTATAACTCCAACCAGGCCACTTTAAACTTCTAAAACTTTTTGTTAATTCTAAACTAGGAATGCCGTTTAAACGCGTTTTTGAAGGCTAATTCTGCTAAATTTTCTTACCCTGGCAGCGGCCCAACCAGGCACTTTCAAAATTTTTACACCCCCTTTCCAAAATCCTGGATACGCCACTGGTGCCACTAGCCTACAGTAGGTACCGGTACCGTATATGGTGTCGATACCATGAACGGCGTTAAGTGCCAGACTGTAATAATTAGACGCTAAAATAAATCCAACTGGTTCAGTGATGGATGTTTATACCATAGGTACAGTGTATCACACGGTGTGATTCCAGTGAAACGATTATTACCGCTCTCTAACTAAGACTGAGCAATGTTTAACAAGTCAAGCTATCAAACCTAAAGCCTAGCCTAAACCTTCACACAGGTCTAAACGACATTTATCCCGGTGGTGGTACGGAAATGAATTAAGATTTTTTAAAATCAAAGTTCAGAGTTTAGTTGGATTGGTGCCCTGACCCTGAGAAACTTTATGCAAGCCATCGTAGGCTCCCTACTTGGCAAATAATCCTGTTAAGGCGGCAGAAAGCGCGTCAACGAGTCCTAGGCGAACTGGGCATTCGACCATTGGGCGAAGCGGAAAGCGAAGGCTTCAAAAACTGCTTTATGTCACCGGTGCAGTGCCTGCTGCAGAGGAAAAGAAGTCTACACTGAAGGAATGCACAAAATCGAAAGAATAAATTATGTAGAAGTTTGGTTTTCATTTCAAAAGAGCTTCTGGTCAAAGATGCTATTGATCCAGCTGAATAAATGAAAAATATTCGATCTTGATTCTATTTATACAACGACTTACGCTTTGTTTCTGAGGGGTACGTACTATAGCTGACTCAGTCACGACCACGTAAAGATACTTGGGCAGCATATCCAACAGTTCAATCAATGTTTTAGCGTCTCAGCTGAATCGAACTTTTTAATTTGAAGTGTATTTGCTTATATTACTTCGACTTCTTGTCATATTTTTCCAACAATGCCGTGAAACCGAATCACGATATAAACACAGTTTCGGTGACTACGAAATTTTTTTTGAGTACACTACACAGTACTAAGTATAGAACAGTCAGGCATTTACGCATTAACGCCGTTTATGGTACCGGCACCGAGGCTAGTGACACCCCACATAGGGTACCGGCACCAAATATGGTACCCCACATTCGGGGACCGTGGCCTAACCTTGACCATGGGTGGCGGTACCATAAATTAGGTATGGCCAATGGTTTTCAAAAATTCACGCTACAGCAAAAAAATTATGCTAAAACCGCCGATAACATGACCGGATGCGATAATTTACGCAAAAAACCTGATCTTGATTCCATGAAAAATTAGAAAAATGCGATCTAAAAGCGTCCGTCTGCGAAGAACTTTTGTATGGCGCACTTGGTACCATTTTTAATTAAAGGCAACAGATTTGAATAACTCGCGCTACAAGCAAAATTTATGCTAAAACGGCAATAGCATGACCGGATGCGATTATTTACGCAAAAAACCGCACATAATTTCATGAAGAATGGGAGAAATGCGGGTTCAAAACAGCCGCGTGGATCAAATCGCGTAAATTAGTGTTTATAACTTGGTCGCCGTCCCAGCGTTGGCTGATTTTCTATGGCGCGAGTTAGTAAGCTCAAGAGTGGAAACTAACCCAAGTAAAGTTAACACCCCTCCATACCATACATGGGCCGGGGGGGGTAAGGGGGGTATACCCTCCCTCGGTCGGCCATACCCCCCTCGGCCGGCCATACCCCCCTCCCGGAGGGAGGAAATTTTCACTTATTTAAGGCAAAATAGGCGGTTTTTGGCCTTTTTTTCGGGGGGGACCTCCCCCCCCGAGGTCTGCACCCCCCTACCCCCCCTCCGGATTTTTCCGGCCCATGTATGCTCCATACTCAATCATTCTACCAACGCGACAGCAGGCCAAACCCTACATCTAGCCCTACACAACAATCAATCATTCCACAGGGAACACTACAACAATGGAAAGTACCCTAAGTAAAGGTAACACCCCCTCCATAATCAATCATTGTGCCAATGAAACAGCAGGGTGAACCCTACATCGAGCCCTACACAACAATCAATCAATCATTCTTGAGGAAACAGTACAACAATAGCAAGCACCCTAAGTAAGGGTAACACCCCCTCCATACTCAATGAGCCCCTTGCATGACAGGACCGAATGTTATGAGTTTTCGTGCTGGGACCCTAACCGGGAAGACTTGTCATTGGTAAGAAGTGCGCCAAACTCAAATCACTCAAGTACTGACACCTTCTATTGAATCTAAATCGTCTTCAGCCTCCAGGCCACCCCTGCCATTCGGTGCCCTCCAGATCGCTTTAGAACCACTTCGATCATCTAGCCCGCCACTCACGATTCGCACGTCATCCATCTTCGCTGAAGTACTATCCCGAGAATCGGCCGATTTGGAGTGGAAGAAGGTGAAGCTGCCGATTTTCCTTCAGCTTTCCACGATTCCCACTCTTCTAGCTTCTGTACTTCTTCAACATGCTCTCTTCTTACAGCCACACCACTTCGATCTACTTCAAATCGTAATAACGCCTATGTTAGCAAGCAGTGTCACAAAGTTAAAAAATTTGCATCAAATGTGCTTACTACAGCATCCGATCCAATCGGGACCATCATATTCAGATTTAGCTAAGCGAGAGCTTTTGATTGAGTACCAACATGTCTATGCTACGACGCAGCGTTAAAAAGTTAGAAAATTTGCATATTGACGTTTTGAATATGCAAATTTTTTATGCAAATTTTCTAACTTTCTAACGCTGCAACGTAACATAGGCATGTAGGTACTCAATCAAAAGCTCTCGCTTAGCTAAATCTGAATATGATGGTCCCGATTGGATCGGATGCTGTAGTAAGCATATTTGATGCAAATTTTCTAACTTTGTGACACTGCTTCCTAACCTATGAGTTATTGCAGTTAAATTAAGAGTCAGTCTCTGAACTGATCGAGTCTTGGCCCTTTGCCCTATTCAGACCCCAAAATTGAAACTTTAGGCCAGAGAGCTGTAAGTTGGTACACTAATACATACTTATGAGTTGTCTTTCGGCCCCAAAGGATTAGTGGATTTGACGCTCCAATCCCGAGATACAGCCTTCTGAAAATCGACCTGCTTAACTATGGGACCAAAATTTCAAACTCGAATTTCTGACCTACAAGCTGGAGTTTGAAGATAAAAATTTGGGTTTTTGCGTAACTTTTGGAGCACTTCAAGAATCTGCAGTCCAATTTTGTTTTGGAAGAAAAAAAATTTTTTTCGACCTCTTTGGCGGGCCGTAACTCGGCTGGAATCCCCCCTAGAGGCGCTTTTTTATTTCATAACTTTGTAGCGCTTTTTATAAGCTTCATTTTCGTATAGAATATGGTACGATTGCTCGTGGCCAATCCAGTTAAAATTGGCCTCATAGGTTACAAACTCGAAAATTTCCCTCATTTGGAAGACCAGATTTTTATGAGTTCTCAACATTTGAGGCCAATTTTCACTGGATTGGCCACCAGCAATCGTACCATATTCTATACCAAAATGGAGCTTATAAAAAGCGCTACAAAATTATCAAATAAAAAAGCGCCTCTATAGGGTTCCAGCCGAGTTATGGCCCGCCAAAGAGGTCGAAAAAAATTTTTTTCCTCGAAATTCTAAATCCACTAAATATTCCGCAAGCACACTGAAAGTACTCTGGAAACCCAAATTTTCACAGCTCAACTCCGTTCATTAAGTTAGAAATTCGATTTGGAACATTATGTCTATAGTGAAACATGCGAATTTTTCGAGTTCGTGACATTTGAGGCCAATTTTCACTGGATTGGCCACCAGCAATCGTACCATATTCTATACCAAAATGAAGCTTATTAAAAGCACTACAAAGCTATGAAATAAAAAAGCGCCTCTATGGGGGGTTGCAGCCGAGTTATGGCCCACCAAAGAGGTCGAAAAAAATTTTTTTTCTTCCAAAACAAAATTGGACTGCAGATTCTTAAAGTACTCCAAAAGTTACGCAAAAACCCAAATTTTTATCTTCAAACTCCAGCTGGTAGGTTAGAAATTCGAGTTCGAAATTTTGGTCCCATAGTTAAGCAGGCGGATTTTCAGAAGGCTGTATCTCGCTCGTGATTGGAGCGTCAAATCCACTAATCCTTTGGGGCCGAAAGACAACTCATAAGTATGTATTAGTGTACCAACTTACAGCTCTCTGGCCTAAAGTTTCAATTTTGGGGTCTGAATACTGAGACTCGATCGGTTCAGAGACCGACTCTTAAAGCTCTCATTAGGCAACTCTGTTTGACACTGTAATCTGCAAATTCTATGCTGTGTATCTTAGGAAGCAGTGTTATGTTGCAAAGTTAGAAAATTTGCATCAAATGTGTTTACTACAGTATCCAATCCAATCGGGACCATCATATTCAGATTTAGCTAAGCGAGAGCTTTTGATTGAGCACCTACATGCCTATGTTACGATGCAGCGTTAAAAAGTTCGAAAATTTGCATATTGACATTTTGAATATGCAAATTTTTTATGCAAATTTTCTAACTTTCTAACGCTGCGTCATAACATGGGGGCATGTAGGTACTCAGTCAAAAGCTTTCACTTAGCTAAGTCTGAATATGATGGCCCCGATCGGATCGGATGCTGTAGTAAGCATATTTGATGCAAATTTTCTATTTGAAGCAGTATGGCTTCTTCCACTCCAAATCGGCCGATTCTCGGGACAGTACTTCGGCGGGGCGATTTGAAGTGGATCGAAGTGGTGTGCCTGGAAGGAGAGAGCATGTCAAAGAAGTACAGAAGATAGAAGAGTGGGAATCGTGGAAAGCTGAAGGAAAATCGGCAGTTTCACGTTCTTCCACTCCGAATCGGCCGATTCTTGGGACAGTACTTCGGCGAAGATCAATGACATCCGAATCATGAGTGGTGGGCTAGATGATCGAAGTGGTTCTAATATGATCTGGAAGGCAGCGAATGGCAGAGGTGGCATGGAGGCTGAAGACAATTTAGATTCAGTAGAAGGTGCCAGTACTTGAGTGATTTGAATTTGGCGCACTTCTTACCGATGGCAAGTCTTCCCACTTGGGGTCCCAGCATGAAAAGTCATAACATTTGGTCCTGTCATGCGAGGGGCTCATTATTGTGCCAACCAGACAGCAGGCCAAACCCTACATCTAGCTCCACGCAAGAATCAATCATTCCTGGGGGAACAGTACAACAATGGAAAGTACCCTAACTAATAGTAACACCCCCTCCATACACAATAATTGTGTCAACAAGACAGCAGGGCGAACCCTACATCTAGCCCCACGCAAAAATTAATCATTCCGGGGGGAACACTACAACAATGGAAAGTACCCCAAGTAAGGGTAACACCCCCTCCATACACAATAATTGTGCCAACGAGACAGCAGGGCGAATCCTACATCTAGCCCCACGCAAGAATCAATCATTCCTGGGGGAACACTACAACAATGGAAAGTACCCCAAGTAAGGGCAACACCCCCTCCATACACAATAATCGTGCCAACAAGACAGCAGGGCGAAGCCTACCTCTAACCCTACACAAGAATCAATTATTCCGGGGGGAACACTACAACAATGGAAAGTACCCCAAGTAAGGGTAACACCCCCTCCATACACAATAATCGTGCCAACAAGACAGCAGGGCGAAGCCTACCTCTAACCCTACACAAGAATCAATTATTCCGGGGGGAACACTACAACAATGGAAAGTACCCCAAGTAAGGGTAACACCCCCTCCATCCACAATAATTGTGCCAACGAGACATCAGGGCGAAGCCTACATCTAGCCCTACACAAGAATCAATCATTCCTGGGGGAACGCTACAAGAATGGAAAGTACCCCAAGTAAGGGTAACACCCCCTCCATACACAATAATTGTGCCAATGAGACAGCAGGGTGAAGCCTACATCTAGCCCTACACAAGAATCAATCATTCCTGGGGGAATGCTACAACAATGGAAAGTACCCCAGGCAAGGGTAACACCCCCTCCATACACAATAATTGTGCCAATGAGACAGCAGGGCGAAGCCTACATCTAGCCCTACACAAGAATGAATCATTCCTGGGGGAACGCTACAACAATGGAAAGTACCCCAAGTAAGGGTAACACCCCCTCCATACACAATAATTGTGCCAAGGAGACAGCAGGGCGAAGCCTACATCTAGCCCTACACAAGAATCAATCATTCCTGGGGGAACACTACAACAATGGAAAGTACCCCAAGTAAGGGTAACTAACACCCCCTTCATACACAATAATTGTGCCAATGAGACAGCAGGGTGAACCCTACATCGAGCCACACACAAGAATCAATCATTCCGGGGGGAACGCTACAACAATGGAAAGTACCCTAAGTAAGGGTAACACCCCCTCCATACACAATAATTGTGCCAATGAGACAGCAGGGCGAAGCCTACATCTAGCCCTACACAAGAATGAATCATTCCTGGGGGAACGCTACAACAATGGAAAGTACCCCAAGTAAGGGTAACACCCCCTCCATACACAATAATTGTGCCAATGAGACAGCAGGGTGAACCCTACATCGAGCCACACACAAGAATCAATCATTCCGGGGGGAACACTACAACAATGGAAAGTACCCCAAGTAAGGGTAACACCCCCTCCATACACAATAATTGTGCCGATGAGACATCAGGGTGAAGCCTACATCTAGCCCTACACAAGAATCAATCATTCCTGGGGGAACGCTACAACAATGGAAAGTACCCTAAGTAAGGGTAACACCCCCTCCATACACAATAATTGTGCCAATGAGACAGCAGGGCGAAGCCTACATCTAGCCCTACACAAGAATGAATCATTCCTGGGGGAACGCTACAAGAATGGAAAGTACCCCAAGTAAGGGTAACACCCCCTCCATACACAATAATTGTGCCAATGAGACAGCAGGGTGAAGCCTACATCTAGCCCTACACAAGAATCAATCATTCCTGGGGGAATGCTACAACAATGGAAAGTACCTCAGGTAAGGGTAACACCCCCTCCATACACAATAATTGTGCCAATGAGACAGCAGGGTGAAGCCTACATATAGCCCTACACAAGAATGAATCATTCCTGGGGGAACGCTACAACAATGGAAAGTACCCCAAGTAACCAAGTAAGGGTAACACCCCCTCCATACACAATAATTGTGCCAACGAGACAGCAGGGCGAAGCCTACATCTAGCCCTACACAAGAATCAATCATTCCTGGGGGAACACTACAACAATGGAAAGTACCCCAAGTAAGGGTAACACCCCCTTCATACACAATAATTGTGCCAATGAGACAGCAGGGTGAACCCTACATCGAGCCACACACAAGAATCAATCATTCCGGGGGGAACACTACAACAATGGAAAGTACCCCAAGTAAGGGTAACACCCCCTCCATACACAATAATTGTGCCGATGAGACATCAGGGTGAAGCCTACATCTAGCCCTACACAAGAATCAATCATTCCTGGGGGAACGCTACAACAATGGAAAGTACCCTAAGTAAGGGTAACACCCCCTCCATACACAATAATTGTGCCAATGAGACAGCAGGGCGAAGCCTACATCTAGCCCTACACAAGAATGAATCATTCCTGGGGGAACGCTACAAGAATGGAAAGTACCCCAAGTAAGGGTAACACCCCCTCCATACACAATAATTGTGCCAATGAGACAGCAGGGTGAAGCCTACATCTAGCCCTACACAAGAATCAATCATTCCTGGGGGAATGCTACAACAATGGAAAGTACCCCAGGTAAGGGTAACACCCCCTCCATACACAATAATTGTGCCAATGAGACAGCAGGGTGAAGCCTACATATAGCCCTACACAAGAATGAATCATTCCTGGGGGAACGCTACAACAATGGAAAGTACCCCAAGTAACCAAGTAAGGGTAACACCCCCTCCATACACAATAATTGTGCCAACGAGACAGCAGGGCGAAGCCTACATCTAGCCCTACACAAGAATCAATCATTCCTGGGGGAACACTACAACAATGGAAAGTACCCCAAGTAAGGGTAACACCCCCTTCATACACAATAATTGTGCCAATGAGACAGCAGGGTGAACCCTACATCGAGCCACACACAAGAATCAATCATTCCGGGGGGAACACTACAACAATGGAAAGTACCCCAAGTAAGGGTAACACCCCCTCCATACACAATAATTGTGCCGATGAGACATCAGGGTGAAGCCTACATCTAGCCCTACACAAGAATCAATCATTCCTGGGGGAACGCTACAACAATGGAAAGTACCCTAAGTAAGGGTAACACCCCCTCCATACACAATAATTGTGCCAATGAGACAGCAGGGCGAAGCCTACATCTAGCCCTACACAAGAATGAATCATTCCTGGGGGAACGCTACAACAATGGAAAGTACCCCAAGTAAGGGTAACACCCCCTCCATACACAATAATTGTGCCAATGAGACAGCAGGGCGAAACCTACATCTAGCCCTACACAAGAATCAATCATTCCTGGGGGAACACTACAACAATGGAAAGTACCCCAAGTAAGGGTAACACCCCCTCCACACACAATAATTGTGCCAATGAGACAGCAGGGTGAACCCTACATCGAGCCACACACAAGAATCAATCATTCCGGGGGGAACACTACAACAATGGAAAGTACCCCAAGTAAGGGTAACACCCCCTCCATACACAATAATTGTGCCAATGAGACAGCAGGGTGAACCCTACATCGAGCCACACACAAGAATCAATCATTCCGGGGGGAACACTACAACAATGGAAAGTACCCCAAGTAAGGGTAACACCCCCTCCATACACAATAATTGTGCCAATGAGACAGCAGGGTGAACCCTACATCGAGCCACACACAAGAATCAATCATTCCGGGGGGAACACTACAACAATGGAAAGTACCCCAAGTAAGGGTAACACCCCCTCCATACACAATAATTGTGCCAACAAGACATCAGGGCGAAGCCTGCATCTAGCCCTACACAAGAATCAATCATTCCTGGGGGAACGCTACAAGAATGGAAAGTACCCCAAGTAAGGGTAACACCCCCTCCATCCACAATAATTGTGCCAACGAGAGATCAGGGCGAAGCCTACATCTAGCCCTACACAAGAATCAATCATTCCTGGGGGAATGCTACAACAATGGAAAGTACCCCAAGTAAGGGTAACACCCCCTCCATCCACAATAATTGTGCCAACGAGACATCAGGGCGAAGCCTACATCTAGCCCTACGCAAGAATCAATCATCCCTGGGGGAACGCTACAACAATGGAAAGTACCCCAAGTAAGGGTAACACCCCCTCCATACACAATAATTGTGCCAATGAGACAGCAGGGCGAAGCCTACATCTAGCCCTACACAAGAATCAATCATTCCTGGGGGAACGCTACAACAATGGAAAGTACCCTAAGTAAGGGTAACACCCCTCCATATTCAATTATTGTGGCAAGGAGACAGCAGGGCGAATCCTACATCTAACCAGCTATGCCAGAACGTTACAACAATCCAAATTTCCCGCCAAAACCTCCCCATGGTGCGGAAGAAATTTTAATAAACAAAACACGCTTACAAAATCCATAGTGAAACAAACAGCGCTCCCGAAAAAAGTGACGCTCCAACCAACTTTGGGGACCTATAACTCTTGAACCTATTAACCGATTCCATCTCACCCCTCACTACCCCGAGCCCCGATTTTTCTGCTTCTAACAAGCTACTAACCAACAAATTCACAAACAAACCCAGGGAACTTCACCGATGGCAATGCGATTATGCAACAAACGCACTCCTACTGCACGCTCCAGGGTACCTAGGCAAAAAAAATTCCTACCACAAGAAAGCCTAATGTTGCCCCATCATGACCCTGGGAAACTTTACCTTCCGCAACCTACCAGTGTCCCAGAAATTCACGCTAAGTACCATTCTTTGGAATGGTCCAGCCCCCCTCAAAAATCAAACTTTTTTTTTCAATTGCTAATTACTCAAACAAACAACAAACAAAGTTTATTCAACACAAGACTCCAACTGACCTCGGCTTTAGACTGGGAGAGCTGGGCCGATTTCCGGCTATTTCCAGCTGAGAGCTGGGCCGATTTCCGGATACTCAAGGCCAATTAAAGCTATCCACTCCTAACTACCAGTACACATCACCAACCTACCTGCCTCACCACACACCAAACCCAAGCCCTCAACCTCCCTGTATTCCAGAGTTATTAAAGATTCAATTTTTAAAAATGTGCGCGGGCCCAAGTCCTACTTATAAAGGGGAGCGCGAGCGCGTCGCCCTAGTACAGAGAGGGCGGCCCCAAAAGCTAACCTAACTATGAGGGCCGCCCCAAAAACTACGAGGGCGAGCGCTGGCGCGCTCCTCTCGATTCTTATATCATTCGAAAGTCTGAAGTCTACTGTACACGGAACCGATTGAACATCTTGCGCCGAATTCGTCGTTTTTTTACAAGAACGAGGAACATGAAAACAATCCACGAAAATGTCCATTTTCAGTAGTTAAGAAAGAATCAAATTTGTGGGGACCATGCCGAAGTGCGGAAACAAAAAAGCGATGCTATATGGGTAACGAGTTGCGCTGTTTTTATCCGGTTGAACAAAATTTGAATCAACTCTCCTTTTAGCAGAAAATGGCCATTGAAAAACGACGAATTCAGTTTTCGAGAGGAAAATGCCCTTTAACGGCCGAATTATGGTTCAAAATGCATCTTATTCGATAACTCACACTCTGTTTCATATAAATACATCACATCCCCCTATCAATAACGGAACACAAAAAAGGTTTTGCGCTTGAAGTTGCAAAAACGGTTTTGGACCACTTTTTGGCTGTGATTTTGAATTTTCTATTCGGCGCGGCGCGAACGTGCTTTGGCCATCCCTACATTTATATGGTGCGAAATCTGAACAGAGTGGTACCATGGGACCAGTACAGGTACCAATGCGAAGGTAGGTAGGGGTACCATATATGGTGCCGGTACCGTAAACGGCATTGAGTGCGGACTGTAGAAATTATTGAAGGAAACAAACATTTAACAGTGAACTGCAATTTTAGCATTTAGAAACACAATGTATCTGGTGAGAGGGAAGCTGTCGTTGGGGGAAACCAAGTAGTAAGAACTTTTGAAATTTATTTGCGTCTTAACAAAATCGTACTTCTCACCTCCAAATGCTGTAGTTCATTCTCACATCCATGCCTTCGGTGTAAAGTCAAAGAGTAGAATTGTTTGGTGTGGGCTGTGTATCTCCGGATCAATATTTACCCAATATTTACCCGGACAGACTAATTTACCAGAAATCAAACAAAATTTACCCGGCCCGTTAGATTTATTTACCGATCGTCAGAGGTCTTAGCAAACAGTAAAAAATGTCGGAACAGCAAAAATTCCCGTTATTTCTGAAAATTGTGACTGATTCGTTAGATGTACTGGCAGTAAATGTGTTTTTCAGTGTTTTTCTAATTCTGGAAGGAAGTCATTCTACACTCGTATATTAAATGGAACGTCGTGGCCGTGGTCGTCCAAAGACTGCATTCGGCGTTCCTTGGGAGCAAGAAGAAATCAAACAGATACTGGCAAAGCGAAAGAATAAAGCACAAGTAATTTACGTTAAAACTTTTGGTTTGCAAATACGTACAGAGTATTTTAAAAGAAAAGTAACAATGGTTTCGGCAGAATACTATGTCACCATTGTCGCTTGTTCTGTGTGTTTACTTCCAGCTTCCGATCCGATGGGCGGGGGGCCTTACGGCCTGCGATGAGACTCGTGGTCTATTTCGCGACCCCCGTGATTCGTCATCTTCGACGTTGCCCTTCTTTCACTGCCAGCCACTCCTAGCCATGCTGCTAGGTGCCGGGCCGGTCACCAGAAGGCGGCCGGCGTGTTGATGCCATGATGCTGACAGCTCCCGACGGCCGCCGGTGTCCCGTATGTCACAGGGCTCCCAGCGTAGTTGGTCTCTCAGACAGCTTCTGACATCGTAGATCTTCTCCAACGCGGCATGCTTTGTGGAGTGGCTTCGGTGCAACGGCAGATCCAGTCGGTTCCCATTTTACCTACTCGCTGTCACCAGCTTTTGGTGGTCTGGGTGGAGCTTTACGCCGACGACCAACTCTTTGCGGCAAGAAACTTGCCGCGCTGAGAGGATGAGAGCACGACGTCGCGCACAGTGGCTATGCGGCATAAACCACTACACCACCTGTGCCGGCTACTTCCAGCTTTCTCACAGCTTTCTGTGTACACGTAC